>JANSMH010000099.1:0-83898 GCA_029299595.1 Grosmannia serpens
CAAGGCGGTGGACAAGGGCATGCGAGTGGATGGGCTGCGGGTGGTCTGGAAGGATGGAGGGAAGAGCGGGCGATGGGAAGAGGAGGGATGGGAAGGCCGTCATACACTGGAGCGAGCGAGCAGACCCCAATCTAACTTTGGCACGGGAAGAGACAGAAGCGGTGGTTGTGCTCCGTAGTAGTGGTTGTGATGGTTGCGGTGGTCGTCAATACGGACAAGCGCGGAAACGGGCTGCGGACAACGTGTGCAGGGCAGCGTGCTATTATTTCCCTAGTGTGCCTCTGTTCTCATTTTTTTTCCCTCTCGGGCCCCTTTTCGCTAGTTCGGGATAGGAAATGCCTGGCAATGCGCAGGGAGTTGGCGCAGGACAGGAAAAGTACCAATGGCTGTCGACTGTGCGAGGAAGAGGGAGTGCAGGGCGGAATTGGAGCGATGGAGTCGCGGGCGAGGTTATGGCTTTGCCTTGGGGCCTGTCTTGTCGTGGGCAATGGATTGTGCATTCGGGCATGCAGAGATTAAACCCATCTGCACCAGAGACAGGGCGGGACAGCAGGGGTAAGGGGGGAAGGACAGAAAACAGGAACAGCACGAGAACAAAGAGGGGTCAGACATGATGGAGTGGGTCCTTCTTTCCCTCCTTGTCTCAGAGCCAGGGGTAGGGAGGGGGGGGGGGTATAGAAAGAAATGGCAGTCGCACATTTTCGCAAATCTTCCGGTTGGCAGGAACTCTGGGCGCGCTGAAGAGCCGCGTCGGGGGCTCATGCTACTCGTGCATAGCATGTAGCCAGTCGGACGAGCAGGGGTGAGGGCAGAGGGCTGGAGCAGAAACAAAGCAGAAACAGGCACGGGACGGCTGGGAGGGGGGGCAATAATGCACAAGCTGCACGGCACTCTGCCGTTGGACGGATAGCGGACGGTGGAAAGCGGAAAGAGCAAAGAACGAGGAAGGAGCAACGAGAAACGCGGGAAAGGGGGAGGCAAACCAGCAGGAGCCCCCCCGGGCGCGCCTCGTCCCAAACAGGCTCGAGGGAACCGGAGCGTATAACACGCGCGCGAACGAGAGGAGGAGGCCCGGGCGCCGCTACTCTGTATATGCAGGCAACAGCATGCAGGCCGCCTGGGAGGGTGGGCTTAAAATGGCGGCTAGCTCTTGTAAGACTACATACTATGTAGTCTGTGCTATTAGTAGCAGCCTTTAGTGGGCCTGCGATAGTGCTGCTTGGATCCAGCCTAGCGGTGTTTTAGCTGGCTGCCTTCTTTGGCGGTGATTGGCGTCGTATCTTGCTTTTTCTCGTCTGCCTCGTACGAAGTATCTCAATACCTCTTCTTGCCAGGCCGTCTGAGTCCCGTCCAAGACACGGTGATTTCGCTTCTTTGCCGATTCGCCTCTGGCAGAGTCTACAGCGCCATCGCAAGGCCACCCCAAGGCCACCCCTTGTGCGTCTGTCTCTCCGGCCGTCTCCTGTCTCTGGCCGCGAGCGGAAAAGGGACGAGGACGGCCGTGGCATTCCGATCCAGAAGAATGCCGGCTGTTTTCCCTCATGTACTCGTACGAGCAGACGTGGGACGGCAGGCCGATGGGTGGCCGGGCAGGCCGGTGGTCGCAGTGGCTTGGTGCTCCGTAAACGGTTTTCAACAGGGATGCTAGGCGTGCCAGTCGGCGGTGGGACGGCGTTTAAAAAAAAACCGGTCTTTGCCCTGACAGCTTGCGTGTGCTTACATACTCCGTAGTAGTCGTAGTAACAGTACGGAGTAGTCGTAGGGCACGGCAGAGCAGAAGACGGGAAGGGAAAAGGGAGAAAAAAAAAGGGACAGGAAAAAAGGGGGCAGTCCTACCCGCATGGAGCAGGATATTCATCAGCGATTCGCCGGCGTCGCATCGCACGAACGGCACAGCCGACAGCAAGACCCTACCATGTATCTTACACAGTAGGAACTGCAGTTGCACAGAGAAGCTCCGACAAGAGACATGCGCGCATGCTACCATGCAAGATATCTTAAGATACTACGTGCATACGAGCAGCAAGTAGCAAAACAGACCTAAGCGGGAGGAGGGGGTGTGTGGCCATGTTTCGTTCGGGGCTGATCACGCAGAGGCCTCGCAGGAAACATGAGCAACCGGCCGAGCTGCATGCGACGGCAGAGGCTGTGCTCGCTCTGGGCGCCTCCCGCTGTCGTCGTGTGAGTGCGCGTCTGTCTGTGCACCGACGGCCGCGAGAGGACGTGGCAGCATCGAGCATCGGCACTGCTGCGAGTTTTCCCGGACGCCCGCTGCAACAAGCTGTGGCTCGTGCATTGCTGACGCTGCTGTCGGGATGGATACGGCCCTGGCGAGCCCTTCATTTCATTTCCGAGCTAGCTTCGATGCGACGCATCGTCTGCTGAGGGAGACGATCTGCGCTGGCGAGTACGAGTAATCTGCGGCGTCTGCGTGTCTGCATTCCGCATGTCTGCATTCCGCATGTCTGCATGGCTGCATGGCTGCATGGCTGCAGGTCTGCATGTCTGCCTGTCTGCCTGTCTGCACGCCTCCACAGATGTGCGATATGCATGCATGGTCCGATGGCCCAGCTCCGCTTCGGGCTCCGAGCCCTTGTCAGCAAAACGTCAGAAGGCTGCCAGACATCGAGGAACGGTCCTGACAAAGCATGTCTTGTCGCTGCACATTGCAGACCTCCTCGGGCCGCTCCATGACACCGTTGGGTCCCCCGATGCTCGATAACCGCCCACTGTGCGTGAGAGCAGGGGCTCCTTCGTATCGTACGGCGTAGTGCCACGGTGCCGGGTCCCTCTCCCTCTGAGTTGCCGACCCTCCCGTGGATCGTGTCGTCGACCTCAATCACGCCTGCCCCGAGAATCACCGCCCACCGCTGTCCATGATCCACGGATACCGGGGCGGCCACTCGGCCTTGCCGTGAACAGATGAACCTGGCCGTCTATCCACCCGTCCGTTCCTGTGCCATACTATGTACTGACCTTCCTTGCTCACCGACCTCAACGCAGCATTGTGCAGTCTTTTGACATCCGGATCTACAATGCAGCCTGCAAGAGTGGGTATGTAGCGCGTTATCTGGTGCCCCATTCACCACTGCAGGGACTTGTCCATCTCGTTCATACGGAGTACTGGTTGGTTGGTGGCTGGCTGGCTGTTCTGGAGCCTCCCCTTTTGTTTTGCCTGTGTTTCCAGGCACGTCCCTCCCTCACAATACTATGTACAATCCGACCCACTTCACGTCTTCCCCTTTACCGGGCTGGCAGTCACGAGAGAGAGAGGCTCTTGCTGCTCCGTGGGAAGCACGAGCCAAGGCGACGACTGTCTGTCGTTTGTGGCCGCCAGCATGCTACGTACTCGTACTCGTACATAGTAGCCGTCTGTTGCATCTGGCTGCAGCACCCCATACGCTCCATGCCCACGATCATCTGATGTGAGATGCAAGTTACCGAGATAGAGCCGGTTCCAAAACTAGGCCCTCTGACGTATGAGATGCAGGTCGCCAGATACCCAGCCGGTTCTCTCATTAAGGCACTCCCTTATCACTATCGGAAACTAGCGACATGTACAGGGCCACGCTAGGTACAGCCAGCTGTTTGCCCTGCAACACAGCTAGCGGTCAAGTGCTAACAGTTATGGAGGCGGCTTTGTATTACTACGCGCCTGCTTTCTGTGGTCCGTGCGCGACGCGGGGCGAAACACTTGTCGGGATACGACTTCTTCGCTTTCTTTTATTTCGACACCAGTCTGACCACAGCCTCCTGCCTCCCTGTCGGCTGCTTGCTGCCAGCGCAATCGGCCCTGGCATTCCCGTCCGCCTCGCCCTCTCTCCTCTCCGACACATACAACGCCGTGCCGCCATCCCCTCGCCGCCCCGTCGTCTGCTGTGATCCAATGCATCGCTGCCCGATCTGTCTCCACCTGTCGATTCCATATTGCCTCTGTCACCACGAGACTTTGCGATCATCGTGATGCTTCCTGCATCAGCGGCAGTGCCGACCATCTTTGTACAGGACACACAAAATGACACAATTTGAAGAACAGCCAGGAGAGCCTGGTGCTGGCGATAGCCTGCCATCGAGAGAACAGTTTTGGGAAGGTGAGTGATGGGAATTCTTGTTCTCTGTTCCTATCCGTCTTCGTCTTCTTCTTCTTCTTCTTCTTATCGACATGCTGTAAAAAAACATATATGCTGATGCATGCGGCCTTGCCGTTTCTCTTTGCGCAGAACTCAACTGCGTATTGTCTGCTCCTTACGCGAGCTACGAGCTAATCGACAACGCCTTGCGAGCATGGCTCGAGCTCGTCTCGGCATGTCGCGACCGATATCTCGAGGAGGAAGAGGATCTCGCGCGGTGCTCGCAGAAGCTGCTGGGAAGTACCATATTCGCGGCACATGGCACGTATGTGCGCACGCAGATCATCTACAGCCTGCTGCAGGAGGACGAGGCGCGGTCGCTGCATGTGATTGCCAACTTCCTGCTGCTGGACGGACGGACACACGAGGCCGTGTTCCAGGAGATGATCGACGCCGGCTGCTTCACGCGGCTGGTGGAGCTCATCAAGAGCGGCCGAGACGACGACCGACGGCTGCACCGGCTGCTGCTCGAGCTGATGTACGAGATGTCCCGCGCCGAGCATGTGCGCACATCTGATCTGCTGCATGTGGACGATGCCTTTATTGGCTGTCTCTTCCAGATGATCGAGGACCTCGCAGACGACTTTGACGACCCATACCACTATCCTGTGATCCGCGTATTGGTGAGGACAACATCCCAATCCCTGCCCATCCAAGCAAGCACCGCTAACTGCTGCCGGGTCTAGCTGGTCCTCAACGAGCAATACATGGTAGCAGCCACCACGGCGGCTGTCGACCTCATGTCTTCGACTGCGCCGCTGACCAATCGCGTCATCAAGGTTCTCAGCCTCCACGGACCACAGTATCGCACGTTTGGCGAGAACATCATCCTGCTGCTAAACCGCGAGACAGAGACGTCCCTGCAGTTGCTGATCCTGAAGCTGATGTACCTTGTCTTCACCACGAAACCCACGTACGAATACTTCTACACAAACGACCTGCGCGTGCTGCTGGATGTGATCATACGCAACCTGCTAGACCTGCCAGACGAGTCGGCGACGCTGCGCCATACCTACCTGCGCGTACTGTATCCACTGCTAGCGCACACGCAGCTGCAGCAGGCGCCACACTACAAGCAGGACGAGATCCTACGAGTGCTGGCGATTCTGAGTGGGTCGGGAAACACCCACTTCGCGCCGGCTGACGAGACGACACTGCGGCTAGTAGACCGCGTGTCCAAGGTCGAGTGGCTAGCTGCCACGCAGCCGTCGTCGGCGCCCGCGTCCCCGTCAAGCCCTACAGACACGATGGATACGACGGATACGGCGGATACGACGGCCACGACCAGCACCACAACCTCCGCCATTACTGCCGGCACTGCCGACACCATAGACACCGACACCGACACCAGCGATACCAGCACCATCAGCACTGACAGCACGGCCTCTGTGAGCAAAACGGCGAGCAACACAGAAAGCCCCGCCGATAGCGGCAGCCACATGGTCAACAAGCTGCTGGGCATCAGCCTCTCGCACGGAGAGGGCTGTGCCAGCGTTGTGGACGTGGCTGCCGTGAAAGAGAAGCCCGGCGTCAAGACGCCCAGCCGGAGGGCAGAGATGCTGCAAACAGGGCAGCTCGAAGACGCGAACGGGATGGCGGAGCAGAACGAGCCAACACAGCGCATCCTGCGTAGACATGCACAGGCTGTGCCGCCACCGCCGCGAGCAGCGTCTCGAACCTTGGCACGAACACCGACTTGCACGTCGTCCGACACAGCGTCGGTGTCCGAGGAGCAGCAGCAGCCGTCCGGAAACACTCACCCGGACCATAAGCGGCGGCAGCGGCGGGCTCTTCCGGCTGTGCCCCGGCACCGGCATGGCGTGCCGATGAAGGCAACAGCCGAGCTGGCACCCGAAGTGGCGGCCGATGTCAGCACCGGCATTGGTGCTGTTGTTGGTGCGGCGGCTTCTGGCATCAAAAAGCTGGCCTCCAGGGCGCCACCGAAAGCGCCGCCACCACGCCGGATAGGCAGATTGCGACAGGCATCCGTTTCTACTGTAGATCTGCATACGAGTGTGGACACTGCCGTGGAATCAAGTTCATCATTGTGAGTGGATATAGTAGGAGAGATCGTTCGAGACGAAATGAGATGACGTGGCTATATGACGTCGACGAAAGGAGCAGCACATTTGGCGTTGTATAATTTTTGGAGGAAGGATTTTAATTTGGGTTCCTTTTTGCGCTGCGTGCTCGCCTCATCTGCTTTCACCACGGCAATAGCAAGGCGTTCTTCGGATACAGAGAAGAGGGGACGTGTTGGCATTGTCCCTGGGACGCAGAATGCATATGACTGCATCTTTTGCAAGTTGGTAAAAGACGTCTTTAATTTGGAGGGTCAGCATTCGAGGTCTTACTTTTGGTCTCGACTTGATGTTCGGAAGACTTGGTGCTTGTCAAGTTTGATTATGTCGATCAGCGGGGATGCATGCGATAACAAGCGGCCGTTAACGGGCGAGCTGCTGAATAGATTCATCTGGGACCTCGGGGAGGGGTCCTTTGTGTGTATTTTTTGGTGGTGAAATGGGCGATAGTGGGCGAAGGATGAGAAGGTGGGGTGAGGAAGAGGGAAAGATCGAGGACCGCAGTAAGAGACCGTGGAGGGCATTGCAAGGGAAGGAGCGAGTGGGAGTAAAACCAGAATACAGATAGCTGAGAAGGCGCGATAAATAATAATAGGACATTATAATGGGATGAATAGCATTGCGTCTTGTGAATGAATATGTTAGTAGGACCATACATCAACTCCATACGCCAACTATACCATCGATGACTTTATAAACATATACAACACGTGAGTTGTGCTCGGGGTCACCGACGGTGCATCTTACAGTTTATAGAGAAAACACCCCCAGATATACGGATCTTGCCCGTCAGCTTTCTTCATCCCACCACCTCTGCAACCTCTGCATATCTCTGTTGCACTGACTCTGGCACTCACATGTGGTGCAGAGAACAGAGACAAGACAACGACTTACTTCTCTTACAGGTTTACCAAAATCGGTAGGAGGCTCCCAAGATAAACAAAGTCGTGCTGCCTGTTTGGTGTGAGGAGGGAAGCAATTGCCGTACCTAGTTGGATTCTTGCGTTGACTGATAGCTTTTGGTACGAGATCGAAGCTCTGGCCAATACGAGCACATACATATTTAATTCAAACTCAAAAAGAGGCTCTTTCACGTAGAGCCAAGTGTGGGCACTACATGATGGGAGGAAAAGAGAGTACGAATAGGAGAGAAGGGTGGCAACAGACACTAGAAGCTTTGGAGACATCAGACCGAATGCACATGGCACAGGCAAATGTAGACATACAATCATTTCCTTGGGGCTGAAAGGTATTCTGAGTGTCAGAAGCTGGCATACGTCTGGCGAAAGAAGGGTGCATGTAAAGCCGGATTGAGATATGGTGGTCGGAGAGATAAAACTGTGGAGGTGTAAGTACAAAAGAGGAAGGTACGCTAAAGATTAGTGTCTATCTCTACACAGTGCTTTTAGAAGACACTGTATTCGTACCTCGATGCTGCTTTCAAATTCCACCCGCCATCGTTGTCTACATAGTAACATTCTCCGACATACTTTGTACATTCTGGCCTGCACAGTAGTGGACTGTGTTATGGATCGGCGGAAATACCCGGGAATGCAAGGCACAGCGAGCGATGACATTCGGCGGACAGCCGAAAGAGGAACGACGCGGAAACGGACCCCTTTTCAACTGCCGCCAGGCCTCGGCAGCCCTGTGAGTCGCCTGGCCGTCTGACCAATCGGCCGCCAGCGACGGCCCCGTGCAGCGCACCCAGATATCTTATCTGGAGTGTGCCGTAACGGCGAATGCGGGAAAGTCGCCAGAAAGAGCATGACAAGACGGGAAGGCATGGCCCACACTGCCCAACGGCGTGGCCGTTGGGGAACCTGCTTCCCCTCTTTTCTCCTGCCGTCCGCGTGCTCCTCCCCCCTTCGGAGCGCGATTTGCCGGCGGGATCACGCCTTCATTTCGTTTACGCAATTCGTCACGCCGCTACTCCGACATTGTTCCGATGATCGGCCGGCCGGCGAAGAGAGCTCACAGGTGGCCGGACATGGGAGAGGGTGGAGAAAGATGGATGGAGGTCAGCCCAGACTATGTAGCCCCAGACGGAGATATCATGAGATATCGTGCAATCGCCGAAGGGCGCTATCCCCAGCTTCCGCTTTAAAGATGAGTCCGTTTGTCGGTGCAGACTGGCTGTAGCCCTATCCAGTTAGACAGGCAATGGGTTCTCCCATCTCCGGCCTGCCTTATATCTGCGGGATCCCCCGTCTGCACAGAATCGAGTGTGTCCCGTACGAAGTGCAGGCAGCTGATGTGTGCTTGGCTTTCCACCTGCCTTCGTTCTTCCTTCCTCATTAGCCTTTAGTCTCTTGCTGCTTGGCGTTACTAGAATTCCCTGTACAATATTGCCCATTGCTCTTATGAGCAAAGAGTCGTCCTCGCCTGGGACCGCTATTGCCAACGTCTGATCTTGTCGAGTGTACGGTGACCAGCCTTGTTGCACTGCTGCCGAATATTCACACAGAACAGAATAAACAGCAAAAACGGGTACAACATGGACGATCCCAGCTCCTCGGAGACCGAAAAGGGCCAGGTGGCGTGCACAGTTGACGGCCGCGATCGTCTGCCTTCCGGCCTGAAGGACGAAGCACACGATCGCGCAAGTGACAGCAGCGAAAGTCTGCACAGCCACGAGACAGATGACTCCGACCCGCTTGAGCCTCTCGAGCTTGCCCTCACGCCAAACTTTGAGACCCCGGCCGAGATCGACGCCCGCGAGCCCATCTCCCACGTCAGGACGGCATCGAGCGTGGGAAGCTCGGCCTCGCGGCCGCCCAGCTTCGAGGTCGTCTTTGGAGAGGGCGACCCCGAGAACCCGCGAAACTGGCCGACCTGGTACCGCTACTGGCTGCTCCTGAGCGTGTCCTATACCACCTGGGTCGTTGTTGTGTACAGCACCAGCTACACGTCGGCCATTCCTGGCCTGATGGAGGCGTTTGGCGAGTCGAGCGAGGCCATCGCCACCCTTGGCGTCACCTCGTATCTTCTTGGCCTGGCCACCGGAAGCGTGGTGCTGGCGCCGCTGAGCGAGCTGTTCGGCCGGCGACCGATATATCTGGTCTGCATCAGCTGCTTCACGCTGCTGATCCTGCCGAGTGCGCTCGGCAAGTCGCTGGCAGGCATCATCGTCGTCAGATTCTTTGGGTAGGTGGCTTCCTGCCGTCCGCCCTGACTCGCATCTGCACCCAGCCGTTCTGATAGTGCTGTGCAGTGCCCTCTTTGGATCCGCGCTGGTCTCCAACAGCCCGGCAACTGTTGTCGACATCTCCACCGAGGAGTACCGCGCGTTATACATATCGCTTGTGTCGATTGCACCCCTCAATGGGCCGGTGACGTATGTAGTGCTTGCGAGGGCGTGGACATGGTCGAATGGCGTGCTGACAGTTCTTGGTCGACAGTGGGCCGGTTATCGGTTAGAGACCCAGACCTGCACCGACACTCCTTCTGGAGGGTTCTGCGCTGACACGTGTGGCAGGTGGCTTCGTGTTTGAATACCTGGGGTGGCGCTGGGACAGCTGGATCGTGCTGATCCTTGCCGGCGCCGCCATTTTGTTCATGCTCACGGTAAAGGAGACGTACGCGCCGGTGATTCTGAAAGCAAAGGCTGCCCGCATGCGCAGAGAAACGGGCGATGATCGGTATTGGTGTCGGTACGACCAGAAGATATCCATTGTCAATCTTCTGAAGACCAACCTGAGCCGGCCGTTCATTCTCAGCTTCACGGAGCCAATCTTGTGGTTCTTCAACATCTGGTTCGTCGCCTCTGCTGCTCCTCTCCAAAGACGTCCCCTGCTGACCTGCGTCTCTCCGTGCCAGGATCTCCGTCGTCTACGGCATCCTGTAAGCAGTCTCCGGGTCCCAGGCCAGCGTTGCAGAGACGAACGAGGCCATGCTCACTGGAAAACAGGTATCTCTGCTTCGTGGCATACCCCATCGTCTTCCGCGAGCACCGAGGCTGGAGTGCTGGCACGGCCGGCCTGGCATTCGTCGGCATGGGCGCCGGCACAATGATGGCCATTGTGAGCGAGCCCGCCTGCCGACGGTTCATCAACAAGCACAAGAAGGATCCAGAAACAGGACGCGCGCCACCAGAGGCGTCGGCACGCGTGATGATTATCGGCGCCATCCTCACCCCCATCGGACAGCTGGTGTTCTCCTGGACGTGTCTGCCGACGACCATCCACTGGGCCATACCGATCGCCTTTGGAATCCCGTTCGGCGCTGGAAACACGCTGACCTTTATCTATAGCTCCAACTACCTGGCGGGCTCGTACGGCATCTATGCAGCGTCGGCTCTCGCCGGCAACACGGTGATGCGGTCCGTTTTTGGTGCCACCCTTCCGCTGGCCGGGCCCAGCATGTATGCAAGGATGTCGCCGCAGTGGGCCGGCACCTTTCTGGGCCTGCTTGAGGTCTGCATGATTCCCATTCCGATTGTGTTCCTCCGGTATGGGGAGCAGATCCGGGGGAAGAGCCGTCTCATTCGGCAGATGCGCCAAGACAGCGCCAAAAACGACAGCAAGCAAGCCAGGCAGCTGGCGAGGCTGCAGAGGAAGAATGACAGGGAGGCGGCTGTCGTTGCCACATTGAATGTGGGCAATGGCTCTGATCTGCTGGAAGCCGCTGGGGGAAGGGACATTGAAAAAGGGACTGCGGCGCCATCGGCGGTGGTGATGGCCGGCAGAGGAGAACGATAGAGTAGGAGAGGAGAGGCAGTCGGAGAAAGCCTCCCCCAAAAGAGGGATACAATGGTATGCATTGTTGGTTATAGCAGTTTCACGGGCGTTTGCCAGAACAGGATAGAATCGGTAGGCAATAAGAATGGATAGAGTGGATAATAGCAGTTATTACAGAGAGGATCACGTGAAAAGAGCCACGATCACGACGAGCAGTGGTATAAGACGCTGTATATCACAGTACATCGTATCCAAGAACACCGGTGTGCAGTTCGTCTTTTGCGTCTGCTCACCATGTATGTCTCTAGCTTGGCACGATTCTGAGCCTCCATCTGCGGGATTCCCGCCTGGTGAAGCGGGCATTGGAAGTTTATCAAACCAAACCCGCTGCTCATGACTGTCATGTCTACATAGTCATTCCGTCCGCCGGCCTTCTGCTTCAGCCCTTCTTCTTCTTGCCACCTGCTTTTGTTGTTTTCCTTGTGGGTTCAGACACTGGATGCGCAGACTTGAGATGCTGGTGCAGTTTCGTGTTGGAGGAAAAGGGCTCATTGCAGACCTTGCAGACCGTTTTCTGCGCCTGTTAGTCTGGGCAGGGAGGGCGGCACGAGAACAGAGGGGTGGACTCACCAGCTCCGGCTGTTCTGCTGCGACGGCAGCCTGGCGCGCTGCCTTTTTGTCCCGCTTTGCCTTGGCCTTGCCGACCTTTTTGGCCTGCGCATTCGAAGCCCGGCTCTTTTCGATGTCGAGGCCGTCCAGCTCGGCCGCCAGGCTGCTTGCATCGCTGCCTTCTGGCTGTTCGTCTTGGACGGGCAGAAACCGCTGTTCGACCACCCTTCGCGGGGCATATTCGTCGTTTTCGTCGTCGTCGTCATCATCATCCTCTTCGTCATCGTTGTCCCGGTCCGAGACTCCTTTGCCATTTACCGGGCCGCCGGTGTCGACATGGCCTGCCATCCCTTCCGCCAACTCCCCGTCACTCTCTGCTGCCTCGCCATGCCCTTCTGTCGGCTCTGTTTGGGGCTCGGGCTCGGGCTCAGAGTCGAGGTGCAAGTCTGCGTTTTCCTTCTTCATCTGCCTCTTCAGCTGCTGCACGGCCTTGATGTGCTTTTTGCTCTTTTCGTGGGCCTCAAACTGCTTTTCACTCTTGAACGACTTGTCGCAGACCACGCACTCAATCTCTTCTACCACCTCGGACTCGGCGTCGCTCGAAAACCCACCCTCGTACTCGTTCGTCTCGCCGCCGGGACGCGATCGCGCCCACTCGGGCTCGACATAGGATGCGGCCAGCCTCTCCTGGTTCGCCGCACGCTGGCGCGCCGCCTGCGCTGCGGCCGAGTCGCGCAGGATCTTCTGGCGTTCGGCCTCGGACTGCACGTTTGGCACGTAGCGTGGGTCACGCTTCCGGACAAAGGCAACGAGGGACCGCACGGCGTCGTTGAACTCGCGCACGGCCTGTTCGCGGGCCTTTTTGTTCTCCTTCTCCATCAGGCGACGCACCGCGCGTTCTGGCGCGTCCGAAACCCTGTACTTGTCCTTCCAGCTGAAAGACTTTTGCGTTACAAAGTTGGACCAGTCTCGGTAAAACGGCTTGGCTACGGCATCAAAGTCGTCGGCGGCCCTGCCAAAGGGCGGGTACTCGATTGGCGCCTCCGGGCCGTCCCAGTTGCATGCGGCCTCCTCCTCGAGAGCCAGCTGAGAAAAGGTCTTGTTCAGGATGCCAAAGAAGCCGGTAAGAGAGTCGTCAAAGGGCACGCTGGAGTTGAAGCGGCCCATGAGAGTGTAGAGCTCCTCGGTGGGAGTTAGGCGGACGTTGTTGTAGAAGCGCGCAGACGCCTCGCGATCGGCCGCATCGTCTGTGCCGTCGTCGCCGCGCAGAATGGCATCGCGGTGCGAGTCGTACCAGGCTCGCTCCTGGGCGTCCGACAGGATCTCGTATGCCGTCTGGACTTCGGCAAACCTGCGCGTGGCATTCTCAGTGTCGCCGAGGTTCCGGTCCGGGTGCAGCTCCAGGGCTTTCCGCCGGTATGCTTTCTTGATTCTGCACCACAGTCATGTTAGTGACCGTCTGGACGGAGCATCTGGAGGCATCTGGAGGAATCTGGAGATCTGGAGATCTGGAGATCTAGAGATCTGAAGATCTGGAGGTCTCGAGACGTCTACAGACATCTGGAGTCTCGGCCGGTTTACGCACTCTTCGTCTGTCGCGGTTCGCTCAACGCTGAGCAGCTCATAGTAGCACGTCTTTCGCACGACGGCCGGTGCTCGAGCACCGCCACCGGCATCTCGGTTCGTAGACTGCTCTGCCCCCATGCTGTCGACGGTTGGAGCTGAGAGTCAAGCTTTGCGACGAGGAACTTCTTGCCGTTGATGTGGGGTAATTTTGCCCAGTATGTGTGGTTACGTAATACACATGTCCCCAGCGAAGCTCTCAGACATTGCGCCTTCTACATACACCATACACACTCTAGATTCCTAGAAATGCAGAGCAGCAGCGCTCGTGCTGTAGGGGTGAACTAAAATAAGATACAAAATTTCTGTCTGTCGTTCGGACAGCACCTCGTATGTGCTGACTAAATTCTTAGTCCACGTCCACGGTGTCAAACCCTAGCTGCTAGCGCCCCTTCCCTGAAAGTGACGTATCTCGGTGGCGGCCAGGCCTGGGCCAGCAGAGTTTTCCGGCGGTCAAAAAGAGGCCAGAGAATTTCCAGGAAGGCCATGAAAGCCTCGAGTTTGCCTTAGCGGGACGTATGTCGCTAGCCAACAGCCTTTTTGGGCCAAGCTCTCGCCCACATGATCGCCTGACAGTGCTCTATTCGGCTGCTTCTGCGAGTACTAAAGACGAATCATCGCCGTCTCCGATCTGCCGCGACGAAGGGCTGCCAAGATAAGGTCCCAGGCACACGGCCTGGATCGAAGCTATATTTTATACTTTCTTGGCACGGCTGCATTCTGCGCCTCGACGGCACCCTCTCCCTCGTGTCGACCTGCACGGCCCTGCTTCCTTCCGGCTCGCCATGATCGCCTCGGGAACCCAGACATCCGTCGAAGAGCCTCCCCGACCGTTCGTCTGCTGACCAGCCTCTCCAGCCCGTTCAAGATGAAGTTTGCACGAGAGTTCAAGGCCGCCCTGCAGAGTGGAGGTTCGTGAGCGTCGTCGGCCACGGGGGATGCCACGGTCCATGCTGACTCTCCCCCAGACTACCCCGAAGAATGGTGCACGGCCGCCATTCCGTATCCGACGCTGAAGAAGTGCCTGAACAAGATACGGGCCGAGCTGCAGGGCCTGGGTCTCGATGCCGACTCGCTGCGACAGCTCCTGGAGACGCAGGCCGTGTTGTCGCATGGGAACCACATTCCCCTGGCCAGATACAAGCTGGACGGTAGGTCGCCGAGCGGGCCGGCCGGTGTGCGTTTCTCTCTTGGAGGCTGACCACGAACCCGTTCAGTGAGCGACTCGGACGTCCAGCCGCACTTCACCATCTATCTCGACCTCGAGGACGGCGCCGTTGTGGACGCCTCCCTGTCGCCGGCCTCCCGGGCCTTTCTGCAGAAGCAGGCCGACATCCGCCGCACAGAGGCCAACACCAGCCAGCCACTGGCGGCCGCCACCGCCACCGCCGCCACCGCCCCGTCGCCAGGCCACGTGCCCGACGCCGTCGCCCCGGCCGCGGCGGCGACCACGGCCACGGCCGAGGGCCGGAAGACGCTGCAGCGCGTCGAGGTGACGCTCACGGCCGACGGCGAGTTCTTCCGGCTCATGTACGAGGACATGGCCAAGCTGGAGCGCATCGGCCAGGCCGAGCAGGCGGCCATCGTGACGGACGTGGAGGAGCTGGGCAGGCAGGTGGCCGCGGTGGCTCGGCCGGAGCGGAAGCGGCGGATGCTGCTGGGCCACGGCCACGGCCACGACCACGGCCACGGCCACGACGGCACGCCGAGCCGGCCGGGCAAACCGCACAAGCACGCCAGCGACCTGTCGCGGTGGCGCGAGGTCTTTGAGCTCTACCTGGACGCGCAGGTCTTCTTCTCGACGCGGGAGCGCGACCACGGCAAGGCGCGGTCGTCGGCCGAGGCGTCGCGCCAGCTCGACTGGTTCCAGGGACAGGTGCAGAAGCGCGGGCTGCTGCAGAGCTTCCAGCTGCCGGCGAGCCTCGTGGCGTACCAGCGCTTCCTGCTGCTGAACAAGCGCCTCTTCCTGAACCTGCGGTTTCGCGAGCTGAACCAGACGGCCCAGGCCAAGATCCTCAAGAGTGGGTTCCGTCCCGTTGTGTGTGTCTTGGGGGAGAGGGGAGAGGGGAGAGAGGAGTCCCCGCTGACCGGTGCCAGAATTCGACAAGTGGACGTCGCTGGGCGTGTCCAAGACGTTTCCCAACGCGCTGTCGCGGCGGCACCACGACGTGCTGGTCGAGGGCATGGCCAAGGACGTGTGCGCGCGCATCGCGCAGGACGTGGTGGCCGTGGTGCCGCGGCTGGAGGACTACACCTGCCCCGTGTGTCTGAGCCTGGCCTGGCTGCCGGTGCGGCTGCAGTGCCGCCACGTCTTTTGCGTGCGGTGCGTGATCAAGATGCAGCGCGAGAAGCAGAGGTTCTGCCCCATGTGCCGCGGCGAGGTGGTCATGGAGGCAGACCTGGACAACCTGGACGTGGAGCTGGAGCGCTTCCTCAAGCTGTACTTCCGACAGGAGGCCAAGGAGAAGCAGCAGGCCAACGAGATGGAGCGCGGCGTCGAGCTGTTTGGCGAGAGCTACAAGCCCACGTCGTGTGTTCTGATGTAGACGTGGCCGACATGGGCAGCTGCATGCAGCGGCTTTCCGCCGACGGCTTTGTTGTTGTTGTATATTATACCCCTTCTCCCCGCACGCAAATATATACCCCCTTCATGGCAGTCAAGATCCAAGACATGGATCGTGTGCGTGCTTCAACGTCTGTTTCTGCTGCACAAGATATAGTTACTGGCAAAATGCTGGGCGCTTTTCGGTCTCGTCTGCTCTATCGTGTTCTTGTTTTCGGCACCCCCCCCCCCCCCCCCCCCCCCCCTCCCCCCTTTCTCAAAAGTCGCCTACTTGTCCCCCTTCTGCGGCCCGGCCTCGCCCACAGCCTGTGCCGCGTCCAGAGCGGACTGGAAGGTCGACCGCAGTTCGGCAACGTTCTCGAGGCCCACGCTGACGCGCAGCAGGTGCGGGTCGACGCCCAGCGACTCGCACCACGGCATCTCGTTGTAGTGGGCCAGCACGACGTATGGCGACGTCAGGGTGAAGTTGGATCCGAGGCTGGGGCCCTTTGCGGTCTTGACGGCGTCGTAAAAGACCACGGCCTGCTCCTTGCTGTAAAAGACAAAGGAGAGCAGGCCGCCGTAGCCGCCGACGCGGCCGGGCGGCGTCGTCCCGCCGGCCACGCCGCTGCCGATCCGACACGCCTCGTAGTTGTCTCGCCACTTGCCGTACTTGGGATAGTACAGGTCCTTCACGATCGGGCTGGCCAGCAGGACCTCGCACACGGCCTCGGCGTTGGCGTTGATGCGGTCGATCCGGGCGGCAAAGTCGCGGCTGTTGCGCTCCATGAAGATGATGTCCTCGGGCCAGTAGCAGTCCCGGTCGTACAGCGACGTGGCGGCCGCCTTGAGCGCCGAGTAGTAGCGGCTCTGGCAGTTGAGCACGAGGCTGCCGCCCATGACGTTGCAGGCGCCCGAGAAGATCTTGGTCAGGCTGCTGACCACAATGTCGGCAAACGGCAGCACGTTGACGTTGACAAACGTGCCAATCGTCTCGTCGACCACCACGGCAAAGCCGTAGGCGTCGGCCAGCCGGCGGATGCGCGTCAGGTTCGGACACGACAGCAGCGGGTTGCCCGGGAACTCGCAGAACAGCGCCAGGAAGCGCTCGCCGCCCCCGAGCCGCGCCTCCAGGTCGTCCAGGTCCTCCTCGGAGGCGTGTCCGTAGAACAGACAGCCGGCGCCGAACTTTTGCAGCGTCTTGAGCGTGTCGACGTAGGGGAAGCCGAAGTTGATGCTCTTCAGGCCCGCGCTGTCCTTGCGGCCGGCCAGGAGGTACTGGTGCGCGTTGAAGATGGCGTTCATGCCGCAGGGGTAGAGGTACACGTCATCCTCCACAATGTTTTCCGAGCCGCGGATGTTGCTGCCGCTGCCTGCCGTGGCCGCCGTCCGCGACTGTGTGTCGAGGTCCACCTCGTTGTCCGCCGTCAGCGCGCCCGTGATGCGCCGCCGGATGGCCGACCCGGCCCGCCGCACAAACGACAGGTCGAGGTTCCGGCCAAACCGCTCCTCCAGAAAGCGAGCCGTCTCGTTCTCGTCCTCGTCCTCGTCGCCCCGGCTGTTCCCGCGGGTGTCTCTTCCGTCCGGGCTGTGCCCTGCCGACCGTGGCGTCAGCGGCCGCTCGTGGGGCACGTAGTCGCTGGTGGGCGACATGGGGCGACGGTAGCGTTTGGGGCCGCGGAACGGCTTCCCGCCGTTCGTGGGCTGCGCCGGAGGTGTCGCGGCAAACGCCTTTGCGGGCGCCAGCGTTGGCGACAGGGCCGACGGCACAAGGCCGCTCTCGGCCTGCCGCGCACCATTGCCAGCGCCAGCGTCGTCCGTCACGCGTATCAGCAAGCCCTTGCCGAACAGCTTGTGGCAGTACTCTGCACGCCGGCTGGACACGCCGTCGCCGGAATGCTGCCAGTACTGCTTGGCAAAGGGGAACGCCTCCTGGTTGCAGACGACGGCCGAGATGGTGGGAGCAAGGGGGCGGAACGGGGACGCATCCGACCGGGAGAGGTCCAGGCCCAGGTGGACCACAGACATGTCGTCCAGGACAGATGGAGGAGATGCCATCCGCTGGACAAAGGCAAGACAGTGGGCTGCAGCCCTGCGGCTGGGAAAGAGCATGGCTGTTTGGCCCGGCCGGCCGTACCGCTCAGCAATGCTGGCGGCAAAGGCCTGGATGCTCTTGTGGATAAAGAATCTTCAGTGCCGGGCAGGTCAGTTTCTTTGCACATCCCACACGTCTCTATCTTCGGTGCAACTACCAACCTTGGATAGCCCGTGACCAGCCGGGACATGACCCACGGCTCGCCCTCTTCGTAGCCAACATTGTCTTTCCACGTGGGGAGCGACACGCTGACGGCCTGTCCGGACAGGTCAGCAACGATCTGTATTCATCAGAGGAGGGGGGCAGACCGCACATGTTCCGTGTCCGGAGGTATGGACTCGCCCAGGTCGATGGATGTCATTGTGTTGGTGAGCGGTTTTTGTTGGAGGGGAGTGGCAAGAAGCAATTGGGAGTCGACAGGGCAATCCAGTATGCTCCCTTCTGTACAAAAATCGCACGGCTGCGTTGTTGCTATCCAAACGGTGAGATATAAAGCTCGGGACAACCTGGTCGAGTCACTCGGGCAAGGAAATCGACGGCCTAGCGACAGCAATATTCTTCCGCAAAAAGTGAGAATAGCCGAATCTAGAAATAGAAAAATAGATTAAGGCGATGATACCCCTCCCACTCCGGGGTCTGGTGACTCAATGGACGAGAGCCTTTGCTGCATACGGAGTATAATCCGGCTACCAAGCGGATTCACCATGCAGTTCCAGTCATTGGCCTGTGAGACGTGGCTTTCCCGTCTCCTTTCCAAAACCGTTCTTGTATTTCTTTTGTGAGGGAAGGCACGCCGTTAATTCACGGCTTAGGCAGTGGTAGCTATCTTGCAATGCGCCGGCCGCTTCCCATTACGGCCGACTATCGGAGGCAAAATTTTCCGACAGTTTCCCGCCCTCTTCGGCTCACTGTGAGTCCGAGCAGAGTTGCTTCATGCGCGCACTGAGAAACGGCGCCAGATTAGGTGTTGTTTGGATGCACGACGAGAGGAGGAGTACCGGCCGGCATTGTCCGTTCAGGCCCATGCCAACAGCATATGTAGATTGCTCTATCCCGAGCCCTGTATCAAAATGGGTAGATACATGAGATACTGGAGTACATTACACGTCCGTTTCCGATGCACACTTCTGGTTCTCTCTGTCCGTACTCTCCTCTCCGTCCGCGCACAAGACAAGCCGCTCCCCGATCGTGTCTCCCAGTAAGAAGTGATAACCAACAGCCAAGAACTAACAAAAAAAATTTAAACAAATGCTCACGGCGAAATAAAAAGACTGTCTAGAAAATGTACCCGGAGCTCAAGGCACAAAAATGATCAATATCGCTGACCCCGGCTACCCACACAGCTGATGCTGTCGCTCGGCGCAACGCTGTCGTTGTCGTCACCGTCGTCGTCATAATGCCTGGGGTCGGCCTCCTCTTCGTCGCCATGATAGGCGTCCCACCTCGTCGCATGGCTGTTGCCCATGCCGCCCGACGGCAGAGGCACTTCGCGCGCCGTGCGATAGCTGCCAGACCGGGCAACATGACGCACCGTTCCGCTGCGGCTCGCGCTCGGTGGCATTGATGCCTGTCGGCTGTCGCTGGTGCCGCCCCGGATAGTGGCGCCTGTGCGGTACGAGACAAAGCTGTCCCGGTCAGCCCCCGGGGCAACGTCGAACGTGGCGCTGCGACGCGACAGCGGTGGCGCATGAAGTGGCGCATGGGCCGGCGCCTGGGACGACTCGTGGCGGGACAGTGCATGGGGTGTGTCGTAGTGGTGGGACGCTGCACGGGGCGAGTCGTAGAGGGGCGCCGCACGGGGTGCGTCATGGCGAGGAGATGCTGTAAGAGTCGCATCGTAGCGAGCCGGCGCATGGGCCAGTTCGTAGCGAGACGACGCTCGGGACAGGTCATGGCGCAAAGGTGCGTGGGACATGTCGTAGCGGGGTGCCGCGTAGCTGCCGCCACCGCCGCCGCCGCCGCCGCCGCCGCCGCCGCCGCCGCCGTACCGCGGCTCGTCCTCGGCAACGAGCAAAGGCGCACGGCCTGTCGGAGTCTCGCTGAGGGCACGAACACCGGGACGGCTGCGGGACCGGAACTGGCGCGACGAAGAATGGCGGCTGCGGCTGCGGCTGTTGTCGTCGTAGTCGTACAAATCGTCTGCCTCCCTGGTCTCCTTCCGCGAGCTCGCCCGCATGCCCTCCTGGCTGTTGTACCGCGGGGGCGCGTAAGTTGGGTAGGGGTCCGGGAGGGTGGACCGGCGTTGGAAGCTCGGAACAGCCGTGGACTCCTCGAATTGGCGATCGCGCGACGGCCTGCCAGACATGACAGAATAGGTAAGGGCTGCCCCGGCTACAGCGCTTGCTGCGCCCACCGCTGCCATGCCAAGTATGCCCGTCGCGCTCTTGGACTGCTCGCGCGGTGACGATTCGTAGGCCACTGCAGATGTGGTGGCGGCCCGGCGCACGCCGCCGCCTGGGTGGTAGCGTGCGGACGGAGAAGAGTGGGAGGCAGGCTCGGCATAATAGTCTGCCGTGTCGTGGTACCGAGGGTGGCTGCTAGAGTATGAACGGGACATCTCGGCCCGGGGATTGCGGTCGTAACTGGTGCCGCGGGACGGTTCCGGATCTCCGAATTGGAACCGCCGGGAGACCGACGTTGTCCCGTGTGTGGGGGGGTAGCTGTAGGAGGGCCGGTAAGCAACGGCCATTGTGTTGCTGTCCGACGTTGCTTTGGCGAAGAGGTTCTGAAGGAGCTGCCGCAACTACAGTCGCAGAAGCAGGACGGTCAGGCTGGCGGACAGGGGGAGGGATTTCAGGTGGTAGGTTCGCAAACGTCTGTCATGAGATGAAGTCACCTGGTGGAGCTGGTAGAGAGGTTCACGAGAGTTGTTGGGTCCCAACGGCGAGGAACTGCGGGTAATGGGAAAGAAAGCTGAGGGAGGAAGAGGAAGAAGAAGAAGAAGAGAAAGGAAGGGTGGGTAAGGAACAAGACAACGAATCCCCAGAGGTCGGCTGGCTGCTGCGTGAAAAGAAGAGGCCGAGGGAACTGGTAAGAATCAATGAGAGCAGACGTCAAGTGGAGTGAGAGTGGCTGGCAGAGCTGTGATTTGTCTTCTGACTTGAACTGGCCAACCGTGCAGTGGATCGATTGGGGGGATGGCGGCAAAAAAGGGGGGGGGGGCGCGGAGGCCAAGGATGAGAGGGGTGGGATGGTCTCAGCGGTTAGGTGGTGGTGTGGATCGGGGCGTCAGAGCAAGATACGAGTGTGTTGGAGGCTGTCCAGGTACTCGCGTCCTATCGTGTTGTGGCGTCTATTGTCGAGACGCCGTCGTCTCGACGTCGCAGATTGCCAGCAGTGTTGATGACAAGTGCATGTGGCGCGGCGATGTCACCACAAGTGTGATAGGGCGGCGGTTACAAGTGGCGGGCAGCAGCCTACTCAACTCTTGCAGCCAGTCGCTCTCGCACGGCGACCATGGCTTTTATCTGCTTTCACTCAACCTTCTCAGACTTAGGGCCCTCTTTCGACCCTTTCGAGGCGGGTCTCTGCCAGCGCATGGATCCGGCCTGGCTGTAGCAGACCAGCGGATCAGATCCCAGCCTTTGGGCCGCCTTCTTTGGGCATCTGTTTGGGACGCCCGCTATGATACTCCCCTTCAGCCCAGGGGCGTCCGCCTCGACCGATCCAGTGGAGGAGAGAGGTGCATTCTTTGCAGCATGAGAGTGGAGTGAGGCGCCCGGAAAGACCCCTAATAGAAACATTATCCAGGCAACGAGGCGTTTCTGACTGACCGCCACCTGCTGAATGTGTTGTGATATTTCTCAACCCGCCGTTTCCGCCTCCGCATGCCATTAGTCTTTTTGGCATCCTAGTCCTTTTTCTGTCTTTTTTCCTGGGCTGCCTGGCTGCAGTAGTGCGGGCGCAGGTGGCCAGGGCAAAAAGCACACATGCGCGCTGTTTGGCCGTTGCTGTGCAGAGGTGGGTAGCGCAACCTTTTTCTCTTCAGGTCCGGTTGGTCATCCATCCATTGTTGGGCCGTAAGATGGAGAGATATGTCTCTGGGAGAAGCAATGCACATTGCCTGCGTCCCTTATGCCAGAAAGGCACGCTGGGAGAAGCTAGCCATTCCACACTCGGCAAGAGCGACCCGCGTGCCTGCCATTGCTTACTCGTACAGAATACTTGGAAGCTATGGATACAATTCCCATCATCTTACGGCTGTCTCGGTTGTTTGTCTGCATCCCGCCCTCAGCTCCTTACAGTGGCACCTGACGCGTTCTTTAGCAACGTGCCACCCTTCTATCTGCAACATGCACCAACGCGGACCGCAACCAACATTTTGCACTAGGGACTCACGCCCCCGGGCCGGCTAGTGGGCCATGCTCATCATAGGCGGCCGCGGGACAAAGACAGGGTTAAACGATGCTATTGAGAATGTATGTGCTAGTCGATTGAACAGCACAAAAGAGACGAAAAGAGACACATCTGTGCCAATTTTTCGAAAGAAAGGCATGGGAAAGAGTGGGTGCTTCGGAAAGGGCAAGATCGTCCGCATCCAATTAGGACGAATATGAGCCCCCTCTCCAACAGCCAATCCTTTGCAGAGTACAGGAGCTTCATGCTTGGCGGTTCTCTGGGGACACCCCTCTCTCAGTTATTGATCTACACTTTCCGTAAGACGGCAAGGCGGGGCAAGAACGAGACGGGGCCCCGACAAGGCGACCGAACAGTCTCTTGTGCTTTTAGTCGATTGCACAGTATCGTCCACGGAACTGTCTTTGTGGAGCAATGGAAGACATAAGATAAGATACCAGCATCGCAACCGGCCGAAGCGGAACGTCTGCCCCCTTGGTCAAGCAACGCGCTTGTCCGGCCTTGATAGGCAGTTGGATGCATCGGCCAGGAGAAGGAAATATGCGAGGGACACTGCTGTCGCTTCTGTCGCTTCTGTCGCTTCTGTCGCTTCTGTTGCAGCGGCCCCAGCAACGCTGCATTAGACTGCAGTTTCTTCTTTACGAGGTAAGCTATCTTACGTGTTAGGGTGGATCATACGGCACCAACTGGAGAGCAGAGGCTGCCCAACGGACGGCTGTTTTTGACCGGGCGAGCCCTGTGGTCTGTTTGCCATCGTTGCATGGCCAACAGAGCTCCGTACGTAAGTGTCCCATACCAATGCATCTTGCATCAGTTTCGTAACTCACGGGCGCATACGCACCCGACGTGGCGCGGCATTCCCAGGACCAACAGTGGCCTGGCAACAGACAGGCCCTCTTTTGTTGATGTCGTAATATAAGAATTTGCTTTCCCTGTTATTCGTCGCCAACAGAATAGAGGGTAGCAATGAATACGCAAGCCGTCCCCCGTCTTCCTATCAAGCGTCTACTATGTATGCTGCATAGGCTATGCACAAATTTGCAACATGTCAAGAGAATCGGTTAGAGGGGACGGGGCTCGCAAAATGCATCTCAACTCATTGAACGGGGAGATCCCTTGGTCTCATGCCCGTTACTTCATATGATACCGTGAGATTGCATATTGATGACGACCTGCCTACGATTCTAGTTGCGTGCCATCAAGCTGGCATGTTTTTTTTTAATACCATAGACGAACTGAACACTGTCGTCCCGGCATGATTTTTATCTTACATTGAAGTCCGCCCGAACTCCCCGTATTAGCCGAAACAAGAAAACCCGTGCTCGCCATACCCTCATAATCCAACAAAACACCCCGACCTCTCACGCAAGCTCAACTCGCCTGAGCATCATTCTTCCTCCCATAAGCCCTTCCTGCAAGTCCCTCACACGCGCCGGGTAAGCAGACGTGGTACTTGTACGCACGGCATCGTGCGCGGAGACGACGCTGGAAGGACAAACACGAAAAAGAGGACAGAAAGAAACAGGAACAAGTTGAAGTGTCCCACGCAAAGAGCTACGCCCGAAAGCGAGCTCTTGGATCCGGTGTTGAACGCCCCATGTTTTGGTTGCAAAAACAGCAGACAGCGCAAAGCACACATCGACCCAAGTATTCCAGGCAAGGCCGGTTGACTGGGGAAGTTGCTGCGATGTTGTATCACAATACCGACCCAGCACCAGCCAAGCTGTTATAAAAGAGAACAGAAGTTTGCCAGACCAAAGCACGGGCGGGGAATACATTCTTGTTTCGTGCCCGACCGGCCTGCTCCGTATCTCCCTTCTCGTGTCCTACTCTTTCCTATCTCTTCCTTACCCTTCTTCTCCGTGACAATGACAGGGAACATGCCCGTTTACATAATTCCCCAGGAATCTTCTGCGGCATGGCAGAACTTGCTGCACGCAACACTTGCAGAGAGGCTGTAGTTGCTGATAGAAATCTTGTCGTCAACATATTCGTCGGCGAAGTTGTCGGGGCCCTTGGCCATGGCACCGACAAAAACGCAGATGCTCTGGTTGTCATCCAAGCTGTCGACGTAGTCGCGCACGCGCATGACGTCGGCATCAAAACTCAGCGTCACCTTCCTGCAGTTTGGTGGCAGGTGGTCTGTGATGGGATTCTTGATCACCCGGAGAAGTTTTTCCTGCGAGTTAGTAGACCGGATAGACAGTCTGTGGAGCAGCTGCACCATCAGACCGGCAAACCGCTTAAAGGTTCTGGGTATCCGGACAGACGGAGACACCTCGATGAGGACGTCCTTCGCCGTGAGGATATAAATTTGCAGCTTGCCAGCTTTGTTGATCGGCGAGTCGAGCAACGTGAGCAGACACTAGGAGAAACAAGCGTGGCAAAGACTTAGCAGAAGGATCCATCAGCTTTGGTAGCAGGATCTATGACAAGGCAAACCTGGTGGGTGATGTCGGGGCGGGCGTCGCTGATATCTCTGTTCATCTTGCGCATGACGCCAATGTGTTCGTCGCTGTTGAGTAGAGAGTACTTCTCATCGCGATGGCCCAGACGGTTGGCAGCACCGCTCTGCGAAGCAGCACGGTACGTCTCGAGGCTGGCGTTGGCGAGAACGACAATAAGCCTTCGGGAGTCATTGTCGGTGGACGAAATGGGGTGGTGCTGCTCCGCAACAAGCTGTGGAAGAGCTGGCGGCGGTAGAGACTGAGTTCCTGTCATTGGGGTGGGGGTCATCAGGGCTTTGTTTTCTCATAAACGTCACTCCCAAGAATTCGCCGTTTCTTTGCCTAAATCCTTCTCGCGCATGTGCCAATTTGCCCTCATTCAGCATTGCTAGGAACGGCAAGCAGCGCAGACTATTACAATAGTATATCATGCGCCGCGAAAAGAGATGGCCCAGATCAAAGGTGATGGTAACCATCACTTCAGGCTGACATAAATTGGTGCTCACAGGCGATTGCCAGATAGGGGTATCGAGCTTTATCATGGCTTGGGGATTCAAGAGTGTACTTACGTTGTCTCTTGCCAGCGCGGTACTCCGGTGACGACATTATGGTTTGTTCGAGAAGACACGCGTGAAAAGACAAGCGTAAGAGCGAATTGGGCCTGAGGAAATGTCGAAATATAATATCAAGCGAGCAATGGAGGGGGGAGGAACAAGCCAAAAAAAGTTTTGGGGATGTAAGATATAATAGAGAAGGAATTTTTGTTGAGGTGCAGAAAATGCTTGGAACTAAAAGTCACGGGACAAGTCCGGCATCGCACAAAGAGTCTAAAAGGCCTAGACTACTCCGTACTTGGCAGAAATGGCAGTTGAAGCGCACCAATATATTGGAAGCTCTGTGCGAATGACGCATTATACCATTGAATCTTACGAACAGAGCTATGCTATATTAATTAATATTTTACTTCGTTTTCAGATATATAAAATGATGGGGCCGTTAAACACAACATGGTTCGGTGTGATTCGTACCGTGGACGCATCAGGTTTCGCTCTATCTGTATGTGCCCCTGTGCATATGCATTAGCGGAGCCAAATTGCTATTTGTTCCTTTCGAAATCCACCTCCTTCGAGCTGGAGCGAGATACATAAGTACGGAGTATCTGGGATCGGGCGGGAATCCTGCCCAGCGCCCCATAACAGAGTGGCCGCCTTGGCAGTACATAGTAGACAATTACTAATAGTGGCGGTGCGTCCTGATCAAGTGATCAAGGGTGTGGCGCTAGCTACATAGCTGTATGTAAGTATCTTTCTTATCCCTTATACGGAAGTCCCACCAAAAGAACGGTCTCACCGCCTTATATTTCTGCCAAGCAGAATAGCTTTATAGTTTGGGTTATAGGGAGGTACGGCGCTAAGTCGTAAACAGACGGTGAGGAATTTCTTTGGACCTCTGTACGAGTATGTCTTACAATTTCCACTACTTTAACGACACTGCCCCAATACGCACGGCATTCTTTTTGCCATTGTTATTTCCGACTATCTTTCCCATGTGCCCCTATACCGGCATCTTGAAGAGAATGAGCGTACGCTGTGTCTCTTTCGCTGTGGAGCCAAGAAAGCTGCAACGCGACCATTTTGATCGACGTTTCAGGGCTCTCCAGGAGAGTATTAATCTCCAGTCGTGTGGAAACACTGATAGCCGCCGGGTATTAAAGAGTCTCGCATGCAACGAATGCCGTTCTTCGGGCAGGCGATCATTCACCCCGGTGTAAGATACCTCCCAATCTGTCTCTCTCTTCGTCATTAACACATTACGATGGTAAATCTCGAGAGTTATCTGTGGGCCCTTCAAACACCATGTAGCCTACCCTTGTGCAATTGCTTCCTTCTCTGTCAACTTTAAAAGAGAAGGTCAGACCATTGTTTCGCGGTCTCATCTTCCCGAGACCCTCCTTCTGCTGACAGTTTTGCATGCCGTTTCCATCCCCGTTTCCATCCCGAACCTAGCAGGTGGCTGGTTCCCCATGCTCATGTCGTCACAGCATAGGAACATTCCCGTGACGGGATCGTCCCCTACGACCAAACTGACGGGACCCTGCAGGAGGCACGCATTAACGGTCTAGAAATGACACTTTGGTAGCTCGGCTACCGTGGCTTTTTGTCATCACGGAGTGAAGGCCTTGTCTCATCGTCGTGCAGGCACTCAGTGCTGGACTACTCCATACCAGGGGTATATCGAGTTGCCTTTGACAGAAAGTGACATTTGCCTGACGAATGCGGACATGACTCTTCCCCGTGCTCGTGGATGGGGACAGTGGGTAGTGTTTTCGTCTAAACACAGCCAGGAAACAAGGCTGTAGATGTGTAATAGGGGAAAAACACAGCCTGGTAGCATGATACACGTTGACGGATCCATCTTGCCAGAATGCCAGTACACACCAAGACTCGGGGATTGCCAATTTGCGCTCTGCTTGGAAATCAAGGCAACAGTTTCTATATTGTGTAGACGAGAAACTGAAGGACTGGTAGAAGCGCCTGGCCCTGGGCAGAAATGAACAGAGTATTACTGACGAAGTGACAGCTGTCAGCCTGTCACTAAGCAACCGCGCAGAATCCGATCCGGGCGAACAAGCATTGTCTGAAAAATGCCTATCCCTTGCCGTGCTCGTTTCCTTAAAGTTTCGCCAAGTCGATTTGCGCTTGCGGGTACCCGCTACAGACAGGGGCATGTTACCTCCGGTCCAGTTTTTTATTACATCGTGTATGTGCGTGTGTGTATCATGGGCGATTGCCGGCCAAACTCGTAGTATGTACGATTAGTCGGGGGCCAGTCGTGGCCGAAAAGCTTCTTTCATGGTGGATCTCTCGTGTTTGAACGAGCCGCCGTAAGATGGGCATCCCTTGAAGCACCCTGTCCTCTGGGGTAGCTACAAACGCTGACAATCACGGAATTATAGCATCACGGAAGCAAAGAAGAGCACTGGATGCGGCCAGGCATATTGATGAGAAGCGTTCCATCCTCGTTGCTTCTGGAGTCTGGGCGGTTCATTCAAGTCAGCTGCATCCTAATAAACAGTGACAGCCGTACATAGCATTCGCAGAGCGCTTTCCCGCAGAAAAACGCCTTCCGGAAATAGAGCGGTACCGCTGAGCTTATTTACCCCGGCTGGCACTTTGGCAGGCTTGCTCCGTACTATGTAGAATCTTGTCGGCCTCGTTGCAGGTCTCATACACCTTCTGTTTCGCCAGGCTCGGATTGAGCGACGCGATTGGCCAGGCTCCTTCCTGTGCTCCGAAAGATGCCAGGGCCGAGGGGCCATACATAGCCTATGGCTACGATGGGTCCGTGCCTTCCACAGGTCTGTTGTGCGCCTTCCCTTGCCGAAAGAAGTATCTTGCTCGTAGATTCCATCCCCAACGTTTGCCAGTTTTTCCCGACTCCTCTTTTTTCCCTTCACATTTTTTCGATGCAACATGCAAAAGTCGCGCGTGAAACGTGGCCGCGCTACGATAATGTATCTTGCAGTTGCACTTAGGCTTATATTTCCCGAAAAGTTCGGCTGAGGCACAAGTGGAGAACGCAATAACAAGACTGTTGCTGCTCCTTGGTCGTGATGAACAGAGCATGAACCGGTCTCTGCCACGCAGTTCCGGCATCCGATCCGTCTATCAGACAGCAGATACCTGCTGGCCGCACGGCGGTGGATGAATGTTGGCGTGTGGCATCTCATCGGCGGCAATGGCTGGCAATACTATGTAGCCCTGGGACGAGGATCAGTGTCAAAGGCCTGCTATCCTACGGAGTAAGCGCGGTGGAGACACGACATAACCTTACCTCCTGCGCATCTATCGCAGAGCCCTGTGCGTCCGGTCTTTATGGAGAACACGAGAAACGGGGCAGGTCGGATGCAGGGTTCTATGTAGGAGGGTTGTCTTCGGCCCTGACTGGCCCTGCGACAGGCACCTCCTCATATCCGGTTTCAACATCCCAATGAGGGCAACGGGATCTGCTTTTCCTGGCATGCCTTTCTTGCACCCCAGCATACCCTCGGCCACTTCTCCTTGCCTGCGAGTACAACCCCCCTGGCAGGTGGAGTCGCCGAGAGGAGGCTCAGTTCCCGTCTTGTTGGAGACCAGACCCGTAATGCTTATGGGACTGACTGACTTCGCCAAGAGATATAAGTAGTCCCACAGGGCCAAGCCTTCGATCGTTTCCGGTCTTCTACAGTGTCACCTTCTCATATATAACCGACAGCCCTGAAACTTGGACCGTCGCTGGCGCCCTTTCTTTTCTTCTGTTGCTTTCGTTCTTTATCACTGTCCTCTCTTTCCGTTTCTTGATTCAACTTGCTAGTCAAGAAGAGAAGATCACGTTGACCGTGGATCTGATTTCACTTACATTCTTTTTAAGGACAGCTTAATTTTTCTATCTTTCTATTGCCCTTTTTTGCAGGACAGGTCGCCGCTCTTTTTCTTCTCTCCCTCTTCTCTCACCCTTCGGTATATACGAAATATCTCAATCCGTCAAGATGGTTTCTGTGAAGCTTCTCTACACGGCATCGCTGTTTTCTCTCGCCCTCGGCGCGCAGAACGGTCTCGGCGGGAGGGCAAACATCGCCCGAGCACAGGGAGGCAGGGGCGGCAAGGGCAACACCAATTCTGCCACTACTTCCGCCGCTGCTGCTGCTGCCACTGCTGCCAGCGGAAACAACAACGCTGCAACCAACAAAGCCAGCACCGGCTCAGGCAGCGACAGCACAACGCTGCAGGACGATGTCATCCAGAAGGGATCTTTCGTCGACGGCTCCACCAGTATTGGCGCGGCTGAGTCTGGCCAGGCTCTGTCCCAGACTTCCCAGAACAACTTCATCAACTTCTGCTCTGGCCAGACCCTCACGAATGGTCTCCAGATCACCACGGGCTCCTGTAACGGCATTGGTGAGTTATCCAGGTCGCCCGACTGACTCAGACGTGGCACATCAGACGTCGTTCTAACGACCAATATAGTTATGGGCCAGATTCCTGCCAAGACGAATATGATCTCAACTGTCATCACCAACCCCCAGAACGGCCAGTCGATGAAGGCTGGGGTGGAATTCAACATTACCGTTCAAACCGACAACCTCGTGGCTGGCTCGTTCACCAATGCCGACGCCACGTACTACGCAGCACCTCAGACTCTGCAGAACGGCAACATTATTGGCCATGTCCATGTTACCGTCCAGGACATGGGCAATAGCCTGAACCCTACAACGCCTCCCGACGCGACGAAGTTTGCGTTTTTCAAGGGCATCAACGATGCCGGCAACGGCAACGGCCTTCTGTCAGCTACCGTTGTCGATGGCCTGCCCGCTGGAAACTACCGTGTCTGCACTCTGACGTCGTCTTCCAACCACCAACCTGTGATCATGCCTGTTGCCCAGCGTGGCTCTCAGGATGACTGCACCAGGTTCACCGTCACAGGCAACGGCGGCAGCACCAACGTGGCGGCCGACGATGGAACCAAGTAAGTTGATCCCCTCAGCCATATACGAGAAGTAGAAACAGTATTCTAATACATCAAACTAGTGGCATTGCTGCTGCTGCTCTTGCCCAGTCGGCCGTTGACGCCGGTGCTGGATTTACTACCAGTACTGCGGCTGCTTCCTCTACCTCGACAACTGCGAACAAGAACGCTGCGAAGTCCAGCACTGCTTCCAAGGACAGCACTACAGCAAAGACTAGCACCACCGCGAAGGCCAGCAGTACTGCGAAGGCAAACACCAACACCAACACCAATAATGCTAACAACAACAACAACAACGCAAACAGCGGCAAGGGCCAGAACAACAGGGGCCAGCGGCTTGCCCGTCTCTCCCGCCGGACATTCGTTGCCTAAGCACATGGCACGGGTGCGCTTTTCTTTTTTGCTATAGTGACCATCGGGAGTGGACGGAGCCGAGGCTGTGGGCTGTGATGGTGGGGTGCAAGAGGGTTTGATATTTTTTATTTTATATATTTGATGGTACATTTCTCTTCTTTTCCTAACGTCTCACGCAATGTCTAAAAACACAAAAGCTCAGTTGGGAAGCTGGTTTACGGATGAATTTGACGTTGCATTTTTACTGCGGTGTAGATTGCGTTGGCCGTCCCCCTTTTGGCTTCTGGGCCAAAACGTAGGAATTTTCTCCTTCTCTCGGTCGTCTCGTTTGCTATGTATGGTTCCGCATCTATCCCTTCCTGCCACCACCTCTACCAAAAAATGGAGTTTCAGTGGAATCCAAGCCAAGTCTAAATACTACAATCATACTCCGTAGACCCTCAATTACAACAATGGGGCCGTGGATAGGTTACTCCATAGTTTTCTGACGGGGGTAAAGGGGTTACGACAGGGACAGTGTTTAAGAAAACCCGGAGTATCCCAGCCGGGATGTCTAATGCGAAGGTTTGGGGAATGTGTGATGAGCACTCCGAAACAGAGGCAGTTAGAGTTGGGTGGACAGGCGGATAATATTTGTGGGGCATTATCATGAAGACAAATAAAGCATGGGGTTGAATACAATACGATGTACAACGGAGGGCCAAGCAATGCGAGTTCTTGGGATCATGTAAGCTTCGTACTATGGGTAAAGCATATTTGCGCTGGTCACAACGAGGCTTATTGGGTGAATTGCAGATGACACGATGCCGACTTTTTGGATGTGTGCTTCGATCAAACTCCTCAGATAACTGCTGTCTTGTTAATCCACCCCCTCCAGTCGTCTTGAATGATGGATCCATACATGCTGCTTTTTCTGGAACGCGCGGAAACCGGTGATACTGAGCCAAGAGCCAAGAAGGCGAGTCAAAGCGAGGCGACATTCTTGTTACGAATGGGGGTTCCTCATTGGTCGAGCGGCCCAGATAGGGACCCATAATTACGTAATCGAATGGCGATATTTTTGGTCTTTGATTTTGAGCATGGCTGCCACTCTCTGGCGACGACCACGACCACGACGACGTCCCAGAATACCGCATACGACATACCGAAATGGCCACACACGCTGTCGCAGCCGCCCAGCGGACATTTCGTGAACTGCACGGCGTCGTGGTGTCTGCCGGCCTGATGCAGAAGACGGTCAAAGTCCGCGTTGGCGGCCGCCAATGGAATGCGCAAGTGCAAAAGGTTGGGTTCTGCTCCCACTGCTCCCAGAGACGGCCCGACGGGCGTTCTGACACGGGCACCACCGTCGACCACGGCTAACCGTGACGCCTGCAGCACTTTGACAAGCCACAGTCGTACCTCGTCCACGATCCCAACGACAGCCTCCGCACCGGCGATGTCGTTGCCATCTGCCCCGGCTGGCGCACATCCAAGAACAAGCGCCATGTCGTCAAGCACATCATCGCGCCCGCACAGATTCCGGTGGAGGAGCGGCCCCCCGTGCCGACCGAGGCCGAGCGCTGGGCGGCGGCGCTTGCCCAGCGGGCCGCCAAGGACGAGCGGCGTGCGGTGATCAAGGAGGCGCAGGAGGCTGCCGATGCGGCCGAGATCCTCTCATGGAGACAGCTCCGAAAGCAGCAGAAGAAACTGGCCAGGCTGCAGGAACAGCAGCAGCTGTAGACACGGTTCGGGCAAGAGAGCCCTGACGCAAAAAGCAGAAGCCATGTACTGCATGCTGAGCCGAAGGAGGCGACTTCTGTATTATGGCCTCACAGAAGTCGAGGGACGCTTTTGTGAGGCGGAACGAAAGGGAGGAGGGCATGATTCTGGTCTCTTGGCTGAGGACGACGTCCCGCAATTGGAAGCCCTCCAGTCCCAAAGCGCTCCTGTTGAGAACGGTACCACTTTCTATGTACACTACTCTGTATGTCACATGCATGATAATGGAAGACAAAATAAAACGCGTCTTTCTAAAGCAACCTGGGATCCATCCCCCCATCAGACCATTGCTGCTCCCTCGCCCGTCCGCACATGCAAGTCGCCGTCGTGGAGACGCCATAATTTCTATTCCCAGTAATGAATAGGACAATACGGTATGTGTGTGCATTTTCTACCCCCCTCGCTCACCGAACTCTCCTGCCCAGTCTTCGTACTCCTTCAAGCCGGATTTGCTGACACTGGGTCGGATAGTCTGGAGGCTGGCAACGAAATCAGACAGCTCCATTGGTCGGATCTCGTCCATCTTCATCATGAGAAGAGCCTCGCCCAACGAACGCAACGGACCCATGGCGGCATCTTTCGCCAGTGCGGTGATATCCGAGCCGGAGAACCCTAAAGCAGTTCAATCATCAGTATCACACGAGAGGTCCATGGGGGAGAGACAGGAGACGGGGGTCGTACCATCTGTAAGTGCAACAAGTTTGCGAATGTCACCGTCGCCCAAGTCGTGCTTTTGCTGCCCGAGCAGCGTCTGCAGCTGCACAGTCCTTGTTTCTGCCTCGGGAAGCGGAATGTACTGGCGTCTCACAAAACGCCTGCGAGCTGCCTCGTCGATCGCCCACGGCAGGTTGGTCGCAGCCAGAACAAGGACTCTGCTTGCATCGCCATTGCGGGCCGCGTCCTTGTCCTCGCGCCCGGCAGCAGCACGCTCAAGGTCGCTCCATTGGATCAAGAACTCTGTTTTGATGCGCCGAGTTGCCTCGTGCTCACCCGACCCAGATCGCTGGGAAAGGATGCTGTCGATCTCGTCCACGAATATGATGCTCGGGGCCAATGTCTTGGCCAGCGCAAACAGCGCACGCACAAGCTTCTCCGACTCGCCGAGGTATTTGCTGGTCAGGCTGCTCGCCGAGATGGAGAAGAACGTCGACTTTGACTCTGTTGCGACGGCACGTGCCAGCATGGTCTTCCCCGTTCCCGGGGGTCCAAAGAGAAGCATTCCCGTGGCCGGCTCGCGGAGACCCATGAACAAGTCGGGCCGCAAAAACGGATACACGACAGCCTCGCGCAAAGCCTTCTTGGCAGGCTCCAAGCCAGCAATGTCACTCCAGTGGACGACGTCACCGTGCACGACTATCTCGTTGAGGATTTGCTTCGCGGCTTCGTCATCCACACCAGGAGGTAGGTGCTTGAGAATTGATTGCTTCCGGCTCTTCCAGGGGTTGCTGCCACCGCCTTCCTCTTCCCTTCCAGGCGATTCGCCTTCGTCTAATTTGTCCGGCTCGTCGCCTGATGATGGCTCTAGCTGCACGTCGGCCAGCAGATGCGAAACTTCGCTTGCCGCTTTCGTATGCGGGTCACTGTTGATCGCCGAATTCTCCTTCCCTCGTACGCGTTTCCGAGAAATAGCATGGGGCCCTATGGCCTTATTTCGTTCAGCTGTCGATAATGGTGACGCGGTGAGATTGCTCACGGACGTGCTAGAGTGAGCATTGCGCCTCAGCTCCACCCGACCAGCTGGGGTGCCGCCCCCGGCCGAAATGCGATTGCCGCTTGTTGGCTTTGGTTTTCCGGGGTTTCCAGACGGGTAGTCCGGAGTAGATGCTGAGCTTACTCTTTCGAGACCAGACATCGAAATACTGGTAGCAGCCAGCGGCCTTTGGTTAGACGGCGAGCGCTTTCCACGTGGTGAGTCTGTAGTGGTCTGCAAAGAACGACTAAGAGCACTTGCGGCTGCATTCAAAGACAGAGAGGAGGGCTGATATGGGGCGGCATATTCTCCGGAACGGCGAGCATCGACGACCGCTGTAGCAGATGCGTCAGAGCTGGTCCTGCTGGCCGAGACAGGTGCTGTATCAGCAGCAGGCCGTTGCGGGACAAGGCGTCTAGAGTTGCTGTCCCACTGCATTGGAACTGCGCAGGAGCTTGGCGGGTCATCCCGCAACTTCCCAACTTGTCCTGGATACGGCAAGGATGACTGTTCAGTGATGGGAGGAGACCGTGGGCTTTCCGTCTTCCCGGATGACAGTCCTAAGGCGCTCCATGCCAAAGTTGCGGCTTTGCTAGCACCTAGACGCTCTGAGGTGGACTTTGACTTTCGCTCTGACGTTGCCTTTGAGGATGAGGTGTGGGAGCTCTTTTGGTGGCCATCACCAGAATTCTTCGTCCGCAACGTCGGCCTCAACATGTGCTGCTTCTCACGTGTAGGCGATCTGGAAGTCTTCTTCATGAGAACAGCTTGCCGAGAAGGCGACCCGTCTGCGTCCGGGTCTTTGGTGGGACTGGCTTGGGGCTGTAATACAGGCCTTCTGCTTCCGCTGTTGCTTCTACTGACAACCGGCTCGGGTTTGGACGATGAGTCTCCTTCATTCAACGCAATCCGTGCGTTTGAGACTGGCCTTCGCGGAGGAACAGGGGGAGGAACTGGCGGGAGAGGACGCGATAGTTCTCCGTATGTCACTGCTGGTATCGTTCCGCCACCTATCCAGCCGCCACCAGCCGCAGAGCCCGACTCCATGCCGGTGCCGGGCGTATTGCTGGCTCTTCTTGGAGAGCCGTTTTGATGAACTGGGGTATCCCGGCGAGACAGCCTCAAGGCCTCGAGGAGGTCCACGCGCTCCTGGGCCTGGTATTCCAGCTCCCGGAGACTATTGGCCAGCGCCTTTTCGGATTCAGAAAGAGCTGCAAAGTCGGGGATCACAGTATCGGAACACTGGTGGCGTATTTGTTCGACGGCCGATCTCCAGCATCGCATAGCCTCTTCCTCATTGCCCTGCAGAACGAGTTAGCGGCTATTCCATCCGCAGAGCGATCTCTAGGCCGGAGGAGCCTTTCACCTTTCCTTCGTAGTAAACGGCAGTCGAGCATTTCAGGTAGCCTTCTTCATATATCCGCTGCAGGGTGGAGGCTGCTGATAACCTTCTATGCAGCATAATGCTGCAGCCACTATCGCCAGGGGCATACGAATTCAAGGCCGGTGTTTTCTGTATAGTGGATTCGCATACCTGGCGGCATAGGACTGATGCACAGACTGCCAGGTGGCGAAGGCGTGGAATACAGTAAGTTCGAGTATGCAAGAAAGTGTACGGAAAGAATGAGATACCGATTATGGCAAGTCAGCAGTGCCAACCTGATTTGGCCCGGAGCTGAAAGAAGCAGAGCAACACGAGGAAGGCGAGGGCTTGATTTTGGTTGGAGCGCCAGATAAGCGGGGCGTCTAGTGACGTATTTGGTTGCGTCCTTGGCGGGTCCTGTTTATGGGATATATGCATGCTCGTTATCTCTCAAAGCGATGTAAGACGCGTGCTTCCCATTTTCTTTGTCGACATTTGCCGTACTGCGAATGATCTCTGTCTCATATGCATAAGCACTAACTAACTGCCGGTAATATGCTACAGCCAAACTATGAAAGCAGCACACGGATCTCAATGCTTGTGCGTGGAAGCAAGGCCCGCAACGCTGTGTCTGGATCCTTGTCTTCATCTTCTTCGAAGAGGAGCCTGTCTGCGGCATCGAGAATCCTCTCCACATGCTCAAAATTGACACAGAACCTCTCTGCCGCCTCCTCTGTCACTTGCCGTGCCCGCTTGGGGTCCTGAAGCGCTTTGAGATTTTCTATTGCATCCACCAGAGCTGATGGCAAAAAGTCATCCAGATATTGGCTCATCTCGACCAGCGTTTGCGGTTGCAACACGTCCAGCTTCACTGCCTTCTGCAGGTCTTCCTTGCTTTCCGCGTCAAGCGATCCCAATGCAGCAAATATATCCTCTAGTCCAGACTGGTGGCAGAGGAAGGAGTATTGGTGCTCGACAAGAGCATGTGCCTTGCTATCAATGGCTTCCTGGAGCTTGGACGCCCGGCTTGCCGTGAAGTCATACAATGTCAGCGTCTCTCGAGCGGCTGCCAAGCAGTTCAAAATGAAAACGAGCCTCTCCAGCGGCTCCTTTGCCTTCTTGGCCATCTCCTCACACCCGATCAAATATGGATCCAATGCCTCTTCGAGAATAGGCGCAAAGTCGGTTTCCCGACTGCTTTGGGAGGCCAGCGATGTGTCGTATGTTTTCATTATGGAGACGAGCTGCTTCAGAGCGTCTTGAAGGAAGTCTGACGGCGCCAGATCTGAAGGAGCCTGGCCGAAGTCTCCCCGAAGCGTGGCTACATGGTCGCGTACCAGAGACCGGAAATGGCGAAGCGCCTCAGACTCGAGGCTGCTGAGGGTCTCCACGAGACTGGGCCGGTCTTGTATACCATCGGCTGGGTTGTTGCCACCCCCAGCACCAGCGTTGAGCAGCTTGCCAAAGGTTAACCGGTAGAAGTTCAGTAGATTGGCGAGCTTGTACGCCAGGATGATCTCCTCGTTATTTTGAATGACCTGGGTCATGCGCTGGCGCAGGATTCGGGTGACGCCTGACAAGTCACGGTCGACGAGATCATTGAGAGCCTTTATAGGGTCAAATATGTCTGCACCCTCGCTCTCTTCCTCGGACGCGAGCAGCCATGCCTCTGTTTCCCGGCCTTCTTGCATGCCCTTGGCAAGCCCGCCTCCATCCCCCACAAACAGCGCCTCCAGCGCCTCTCTCTCGCTGACGGTGGCAGAGTGCATCCACGCAAGCATGTCTCCAGCATAGCGCAGCGGGTCGTGAGCTGCCAGCTCGATGGGCTTGATAGAAGACGCGATCTCAGAGCCATTCTCGCTGCTGCCAGTAAGCGCCGTGTAAAAGGCGTCCGAGAGGATGCTCTCCCGGGCCTCGGCAAACGAGTTGAGATAGTTCTGGAATAGGACCGGGCGCTCCGCAAGAACTCGGAGAGCGCGGCTCATAGACGAGCTAATCTGTGGGTTCTCCAGGTTGAGGTGCTTGAATTCCTTCTGGACCCATTTGTAAAGCTTCTGGAAGCCAAGATTGATGTTCCTAGACGTCTGCTCCATGATCTCTGGGCCAAGCGACGGGTTGTCCTCGAACCCGAGAAGGATCTCGCAATCTGTGCTGATCTTTTTTGCCTTGCTCAAGACAGTAAAGAAACGTTCGTCCAGAGGCTCGGCAGTCAACGTCAGCAAGGCGACCTCGTCCTCGGTGAGAACAAAATGGCCGATGAAGGCGTCGAGTAGGCGTCGTCGCGTCTCTATATTCCGCCGGCGACCTATAAGAATGGAGGCCTCATCCAGAACCGGCTGGGTAGCAATGTGCGCTGCTGTGATTTCGGCCTTCATACTGCTGTACGTTGTGCTCAACGCATCTATGGTGCTGCCAATTCGCCGCAGTTGCTAGTTACTGTCAGACAGAGTCTCGGGCGGGGGTTCTGACGAGCTAGGCGACGGCCCTCCGATTCATGCTAACCTCTGCAACCCGGCCAAACTCGGCAATGACCTCTCCATTGCTCTCAATGACCTCCCTCTGAATATCCAGACGCAGCCGACGCCTCGTCTCCGCGGTGTTCTGGATGTGCCTCTCGTCGAGCAAGGCGAGCGAGTCGCGGAATTCCGAGTCTGCATAGGACGATGAAAGAACTGCCGTTACTTTATTCGTAAGAGGATTGCTAAAGCCCTTGAGGGCCGACGTGGAGGATGGTGTTCGCGATGGAGTCGGAGTGGTAGAGCTGGCCTCAGAGTGAAGCGAACGAGGCGGATCTGAAGCCATCTTCACGAAAAATGGTCGCTCGTCGGGGAGACCATGTCTGGTAGTAAATGGAGCTCAACCACGCTTTGCAATACGGGCTTGCCACATTTCTCTGTCTGCTCGTAAGCTCTTTCGTGTCTGCGCTGCAACCGTGTCTGTCGAGCTGCGACAGAGATGCATTGTTGGTCAAATGGGTTGTCGACAGCTGGAGTATCCACTAACCCCTCACCGCCTGCCCAAAACGAACGCTAGCTCTGCCGGGCACAACCAGCAGAAACGTCATCGGGAGCCTGACCGAGCATTACGTAATCTCTTACAGGCGCCAGTTCCGTCACGTCTCCCTGCACTCAGAGCCGGCCGGAGGTCACTTGCCCCCCACACAGAGCAAGGCAGCACACCTCCACAAACCATCTGACCAGACGGCGACCGTGACTCGACAGCTTCTTTTCCCGCGACTGTCGCCGGGTTATTGAGGAATATATCAGGCTGTGCTCTCCTAGCCATCTCGACAGCAGCGAAGCGACTCATTGACCGACTGCGAAATATTGGCCTGCGCCGATCCTCTCGAGCATGCCGGGATCCTGAATCCACTTCGGTCGACTTACTCGGGTGGCAGCCGTCGTCCACGAGCTATGGTTCACCGACGGCTTGTGTTTCCGTTACCTTGAAAGCCTTAGCATCGACAAATTCCACCTTCCACCCTCGGTTACGCGGACAGCGATGGCGTCCAACATATTTTCTCGGTTTGCCCCCTCTGGTCGGGGAGATAGGCCTTTCTACGAAGAGCTGGGGGGTGACGAGGGCGACGAACAGGGTCTGGACGTCGAGGAGAGGGCCGGGTTTGCCCTGGACGAGGAGAACCTGAACCAGCAGTTCCAGGACTATGATCTGGAGCATGCAGAAGGCTTGGGCATCGACGGCAGCCGAGCTACGGTCGCAAGCGCTGCAGGCCCTGTGATGGCGGGCGCTGCAGCTATGCGGTCTCACGGACAGCCGCGGCAGAACGGCTCTCGGCCGCGGTGGGCGATCCCCGGCGCGGACGATGACGGCGACAACGATGACGTGCCGGGCTCGCTGCTCGTGGAAGCGCATGGGGCCGATCAGGCGCCTCTGCCACCGCTGCTGAAAGCAGCACCTCTCCGGTCCAACGTGGCCAAGCACGGAGTCAGCCGGCCGGGCCGAGGCGCTGGAGCCGTCCCTGGAGCAGCGACGAAGAGAAGCCGGGCGCTGTGGGATGCGGCCCAGAACCAGCAGCGGCTGCACAGGGACGAGCCTGGCGGTGCAGATAGATTTGGTGCGAATGATGCTCGGGCTGGTGGCGTCCAGACGGCCGCAGGCGACGTAGCCGGACCCGGAAATGCTCTGCTGTCCTACTTCCGGGCGACTGGCGGCAGACGAGGCGGGAATCAGCAGGATATAGCGATGTGGAGATGGGTAAATGTGACGAACCTTGACAACTTTATCCGCGACGTCTACGACTATCACCGCGCCTGCGGCCTACGGTGTATTCTTGTGGAACGCCTCCTCCACCTTGTGTGAGTCGCCGGGAGAAGGTCACGCACACATTTCACGGGCGCAACCCTGCTGACCATGTTGGACAGAAATGTTGCCTTCGTGGCCGTCTTCCTGACGTTTTTGACCCAGTGTATAGACTATGCAAAGATACGCGGGAGCACAGAGATGGGCCAGATTCTTGTTCCCCAGTGCACAAGGAACATGTCCTGGGTCTGGAACCTTGGGCTGTGGCTCTTTGCATTCTACTTCATCTGGAAGACGATGCAGTTCTTCGTCTTTGATATGCGCCGGCTGCTCAACCTGCGTGACTTCTTCGTCTATCTTCTGCAGATCCCCGAACACGACATGCAGACGGTCTCGTGGCAGGACGTGGTCGTCAAGATCATGGCGCTCAGAGACCAGAACCCCAAGACGGCAACGAACATGACGCGGCTGCAGAGGGAGTGGATCGGGAGCCAGTCGAAGGAGAGGCTAGATGCCCACGACATTGCCAATCGGCTCATGCGCCGCGAGAACTACCTGATCGCCCTGTTCAACAAGGACATTCTCAACCTGGACATTCCCCTGCCGTTCCTGCGGAACACGCAGCTGCTGACCCGCACGCTGGAGTGGACGCTCTGGTTCGCCGTCCTCGACTTCGTCTTTGACGAACGCGGGCAGGTGAATCAAGAATTCCTCAAGGCCAGCCGCCGCAGCCAGCTCAGCCACAAGCTGAAATCGCGCTTTCTTTTCGCCGGGTTTATGAATCTGCTGCTGGCTCCTTTTGTCGCCTGCTATCTTGTCGTTATCTACTTCCTGACCTACTACAATGTGTGTGCCGCCAGCCTCTCCCCTGGGCTTGCCGCCACCCCCCCCCCCCCCCCCTTGAGCTCCCCGCTGACCGACCACGTTTTTAGGAATACCAAAAGAATCCGTCTGCACTGGGGGCTCGTGCCTACACGCCGCTGGCCGAGTGGAAGTTCCGGGAGTTCAACGAGCTGGACCACTTGTTTGAAGAGCGGCTTAACATGTCGTATCCGTTTGCGACGCGCTACCTGGAGCAGTTCCCAAAGAAGAAGACGGAGCAGATGGCAAAGACGGTGGCGTTCATTGCCGGATCCGTGATGACGGTCCTGGCCATCGCTTCGCTGGTCGACCCGGAGCTGTTCTTGGGGTTCGAGATCACGCACGACCGGACGGTACTGTTCTACGTCGGCATCTTTGCGACCGTCTGGGCCACGGCTCGCGGCATGATCACCGAGGAGAATAGTGTTTTCGACCCTGAATACGCGCTGCGCAACGTCATCGAATACACGCACTACGAGCCGGACCATTGGAAGGGCCGTCTCCACAGCCACGCCGTGAAGCTGGAGTTCTCGGAGCTGTACCAGAACAAGATCAAGATCTTCCTGGAGGAGATTGTTAGCATCCTCATCACTCCACTGGTGCTATTCACGAGCCTGCCGAGATGCAGCGACCAGATTGTGGATTTCTTCCGAGAGTTTACGATCCACGTGGACGGCCTGGGATACGTCTGTTCCTTTGCCGTGTTTGACTTCAACAAGGACCTCAACGGCGGCGTCCACAATCCAAAGCGCCCACAAAAGCAGCCAGAGCCTGCGGGCGTCGGCGCAGATGTGCGTGACGACTACTACTCCACGAAGCATGGCAAGATGGCGGCTTCGTACTACGGATTCCTCGACAACTACGTGATCAATCCGAAGACAGGCATTCCCGGGCACCATCCGCCGGGCGGGCGGCATCACTACTCACAGTTCCACCCGCCTCCTGCCTTCCCGGGCCTGAACTCGCCGACGCTGGCGGCGGACATGCAGAGCTCTCGCATACGACTGCGGGGGGCTGGCGGAGCAGGGCCGGTGCAGCCCTCGATGCGGACGCCCCGGTTCGGGCCGACAGTGGGAGGGGCACAGCCGTCGCCGATGGCATCGATTCTGCTGGACCCGCACAACCAGCCGTCGGCATCGACGTTTGCGAGCCGCAGCGTGCACCGGCTGCGAACCCGTGGCGGCTATGCCGGAGACGGCCGCATCATGCAAGAGCCCGTCATGGAGGGGGACGACGGGGAAGATGGCGATGGGGGCGAGCTCCTCGACGGCGAGCAGCAGCAGCAGAGCGAGGTGTTCCAGGGCGGCGCTGGCATGGAAGAGTCGACGTGGCAGACATCGCCGTCCAAGGGCCCTCTGCGCGAGAGCAGCAGCGGCGTGGCTGACGAGGCGGACGTGGGCGTGCTTGGCTTGATGTACCAGTTTCAACAGGCGCACATGAACCACAAGCCGGGCGGCGGCCGATGAGGGGATTTCCGGCTGAGACGGCGGGCAGACGCCTGGGGATTGGAGACCGGCGCATCGAGGAGTAGATTTAGAGGCATGAATTTCTGTTTTTATTACATAGCAATAAAGGCTGTCAGCCATCAGCCATCAGCCGTCAGCCGCCAGCCATCCGCTGTCAGCTCCGCCAGGCGCAGATGCACGCAAACAGCAATGCAAACGGCAAAGCAAGCGGCAATGCAAGCGGCAATGCAGACGGGCCGTGGCTGTTATGTCGCCAAGAGCTGGGAAATGAGGCAAACAGATTTTAGTGCGACAAGGGCAGCAGTATTAAGATAAGATATCTTACATAGTATCGCCGCAGCTGGACGCTTTAGCGCGCTCGGGCACTAACACGGGATTCGGGCGCTGCTGCTTGGGCAGGGCGGTGAAGCGAGTCAGCTGTGCTGGGGTGCCGCTTAGGGCGTGTCTAAGTGGCAGCTACACGGTATCTTACATAGTAGCGGGCTGGGGTCAGGGGCGGTCAGCCCGCCAATAGGCGTGTCTCAGCACCGCATCACCCTTCGCCTGCACTGTGATTTTCGGTGGACGTCCTTCCCCCCCCAAACCCAGCGTGAGAGCCTCCGAAAACGCGTATTTTATTCTCCGCCTCACCCTCACTTCCCAGCTCGGATCTTTGCCTCCCACCGCCGTGCAGCCGTCTGGGTCTCCTCGGGCGTTTTTTTCCTTCTTACTTCCTTCTGTTTCCAACCATCCCGTGGCCTGCCTGCCGCAGCCAGCAGCCTGGACGTCCGTCCGTCCTGGATCTACAGGAGTACATAAAGAGCAAAAGAAAGGCAGACTCGACTCCTCTCATTTCCCGACAGCTACAATCTCTTTCGCCTGCCCCCCCCCACTTCTTCTTTCTTCTTCCTCTCACTCGCACACATCTCAGCTGCCTCACTTTCCTCTCACCGTCGGTGTGCCCCCCCCCGGCACTTTCCCACTGCCCTCTCTCTGTCCTGCTCGAACACCTCCCGCCGTTCGGCCGTCCTGCTGCAGCAAACACATGCCTCTTGGCTGGCTTCTCCCGACTCTACGCTGCCACGAGACACCGACATTCGCCTCCTGCGTCACGTTCCGTTCTGCCGACCTCTTCCCTCCTGCCTGTCCATCTCGACCGCCCGCGCCCATTCGGCCCGAAGACGAGCGGCTTGCGCAGCAGCCAGGACTTCCAGGTCGCTCGAGACAGGCGTCTCGAGCTGGACGTTGACAGACCCCAAATCGCAACAGCTACGGCAGGCGCCCCCCATGGCGAGCCACTTTGGCAACGGGTCGGCACACGGCGGCCTGGGCGACGTCGACGCGGCCGCGGTGGAAAACGAGCCGCAGGAACTGGTGCTGCCTAAGATCAGCAGCGCCCTCGAGCTCATCTACAACCCGCACTCATCCAACCAGACGCGGCAGGAGGCCCAGAAGTATCTGGAGGTCGTCAAGGATACCACCCAGGGCCCCTCGGTCGGCTTCGCCCTGGCCTCCAACCACTCCAGCCCGCCCGTCGTTCGCCACTTTGGCCTCTCCATGCTCGAGCACGCCATCAAGCACAAGTGGGCATATTTCTCTCCCGAGCAGACGTCGTGGATCCGCGGCTGGGTGCTGGGGCTGGCCCAGAACGTCTCGCGCAACGACGCCCCGTTCCTGCGCAACAAGGTCGTGCTGCTGTGGGCCGAGCTGGCCAAGCGCTGCTGGGCCGCCGAGTGGATGGACATGGACGAGCAGCTGCTGCAGCTGTGGCAGCGCCCCGGCGACAACGTGCACAAGGAGCTGGTGCTCTACGTGCTGGAGACGCTCTCGGAAGAGGTGTTCAACGGCGACGATGCCGTCGTCGCCCTGCGCGAGAGCGTTCTCAGCAAGGCCTGCGTCGACATCTTCACGCCCTTGTCGGTCCTCAACGACTGCTTCCCCAATCGCTCACGGGCCCCGGTCGTCCGGGCCGGCGACGAGGGCTGGCTGCTCCGCGTGTCCGACTTGTTGCGCAGCTGCCTCGGCGCCGACCTGCAGAACAACGACGAGGCGCGCAGCTGTGCTGTCCGTGCCCTGGCCGTCTTCACCTCGCTGCTGCCGTGGACCATTCCCAAGGCCATCATCGCGAGCCAATGCGTGCCATGCCTGTGCGAGAGCCTGGCGGCGCCCAGCGTGGCCGTCCAGAAGGGCGCGCTCGAGGCTCTGCACGCGCTCTACTCTCGAAGCCACTTCACGGAGGACGAGTTCATCGCCATTGTCGTGCCCATGTACGATACCAAATACGTTGATCTCTACAGCAGGCTGTTTCAATGGGCCAAGGTGGATGCCGACGATATCGACGACGACAAGTACCAGTTTTCCAAGAAGTTCTCCGAGGTGAGTCTTTTGTCTGCCGGCAACAGCCCGTGGCCGTCTTCCACTTTGCCCTGGCCATGGCGGTCCTAACCTTGCCCTTCCCACTGCATAGATGCTTTCCTGTCTCGGCAACTACCTGGACCGCCGATTTTCCAGCCTGCCGCAAGGCGTAGACGTTCAGAAATTCGTCGAGCTTCTCCTCCTGGTCGTGCAGAGTGAGAGCCTGGTAGTTTCCATACCCGTGTTGGTGACATGGACCCGGCTTCTCAACCATCGCTCGATCGGTCCCTTGATCGCCGACACGCCCTTGATCGGTCCTCTCCTGGAGGTTTGCAGCCTGCGGCTAATTCGATACGAGAGCCTGCCCGATGACACCCAAGACGCCTCCTATCTCTTTCTCCTGGAAGACACAGACACAATTCCGGAACGTCATGCGTTCTTGGGAAATTACCGCCGCTATAGCTCTCAGGTAATCGAGACGATCGTGCAGCTGAAGCTTGTGGATGCATTCGGGCACGTCCTGTCCCAAGGCGAAAACATGCTGCACCACCTCTGCGACGACGGCCAGTCTCTGAATGGTAAGCACGGCTTCTCTCTTCTCTCCGCTGGCGTCCCCGGCTCGCTCTGTCCCGGCTAACCGTCGTCTAGTGGAAAACTACAACAAGAACTCCATGGCCGTCTTGCGGGTCGATGCACAGTTTACTGTGATTGAATCTGCCCTGAAAGGCTATACGAAGTGGAGATCTTCCGGGTCGTCCAAGGAAGACAAAACCGAGGTAGGACGTCCAGATTACATCACTGCCAATGTGTTCGGATACTGACACTTGTCTTGCAGAAGCGACAGCAACAGGCCACTCTCGAAGGCGAGTTCGAGTCTTGGTGTAATCGACTGGCCGATATGACATTTGAGGTGCGTGATCGAACCGCCGGGAGAGAGGAGAAGAGGAGCAGAAGAGGACCGCACAGAACCGCTTGCTAATCTCTGCCTTCCCGTACAGGACCCTTGTATCCGCAAACGCGTTCTGCAGCTCTTGGTGGCGTTTTCAATCACGGCATTGGACCAACACCGTAGCTTCATGTTAAAGGTGCTCGAGCATATCTTGATCACGTGGCCAAGCCTGAAGGCCCCCGAGAACAGATCGTTCAATGACGCGGTCAAGGATTTGCAGTCCGAGAGCATGGTCGAACTTCAACGCCTGGCAACAAAGCAGCCCGACCATCTCCTGAATGTGTACGATCAGCTGGAGGCCAAGGTCAAGGAGCTGGTGGAATCGGGCACGCTCGACGAGAAGCGGCAGGTCGCCTACCAGAGCTTTCTCTTCCTCATCATCCACCGGGCGAGAGGCATCGACCTGGGAGCGAGGATCCAGAAGCTGCAGATCTTTCTGGCGCCTGTGCAGGCGCAGTGGCAGGCCCCGGAGCTGGAGCGAGCGCTGTCTTCGTACAACGGCTTCTGCGAGCTGGTGGGCCTCGACAAGGCGCAGGAATACATTGCACGGAAACGCATCGACCAGGTTGCGGACTGGGGCGCCATCGAGCTGGATGCCGAGGGCCTCGCCCTGCAGGCCGACCTCGAGGCGCGCCAGGCCCTTCTGCCGTTGCGGTCGACAAAGACGTTTTTGACTGCGTCGGTAGAGCGGCTGGAGAAGAACTCGGATGCCTTCAAGGCGTCTTGCGTGCTTTGGCAAGACTCTGTGCCGCTGATCCTCGTGCGGCTGCTCGAGTTCCTCGACCATGCCCACGCGTCCCACAACTACAGCACCTGGACGCTTCTGCCCGAAGAGATGCGGCCGTCGGTGGGACGGCTCCTCACAGACCGGTTCTGGCAGTCGGGCATTTCCGAGGGAAGCAAGGACGACTTCTATGCGCGCGTCCTCGACCGGAAGGGAACCATGGAGGGCCTTGCCTCTTCGATACGATCCACGGTGCGCTATGTGCGGGAGACGGCGTACTCGATCCTCCTCAGCCTGAGCCGGTTCAGCGTCCAGTTCTACAGCTTCGACCGGCTGTCAGAGCCCCTGTCACGGGCGCTGTTTTCCAATGCCCTCCACCTGCCGCCCCACCAGATCATTGGATTGCTGAATCTTGTCCGTTTCCTTGTCGACAACTGCCCGGTCGAGTTTCGCGAGACCTTCCTCCCTCCTCTCATCGCATCCTGCTTCCAGCAGACCTCTGCCAAGCTTGTGCAGGAATGGGGCAGGATTGACCAGGTGCAGCAGACGCCGTCCGACGCGGACTCGCTCACGGAGGAGATGAAGGCCGAGAGCATTCTTCGGCAGTTTGGCTACTGCGCTGTGATTATGATGGCCGATTTCCTGGACCCGACGAGGATCAACGGTGAGTTTCTGCCATTTTCCCCCTCCCTACTTTCGAATCCGGGCAGTCTCCCTGACCACCCCTTCCGCAGTTTTGCTTCCAGAGAGTACGCAGACAGGGTCCAAACGGTTTCCAACCCTGCGGCGCTTCTGTCTCATGCAGACGGGCATAGTGGAACCGTTGTTGGTGTTCTGCAATAACGTGATTCGCATTCACGACGGCCGTTGCTGCAGTATCGTCCTTCGCGTTCTGCGGACCATCATCGCAGAGTTTGTCGGCGTAGACTCGCCAGAGGTCATGCCGCCGGCCCCATCAGCAGCACCAGCGGCAGCGAACGCAGACGACGAGCAGCCAGACGGGGGCTCCTCGCGGACGCCGGACCTGTTTCCGGTGCCAGCAGAGACCTCGTCGGCAGTGCGTCAGTACCTGTCTTACGAGGTGCTCAAAAGCTGTATCCTGTCGCTGCATGAGCCGTACTTTGTGGACCAACACCGAGAACTGGGTTCGCTGATTGCGTCCATTCTCTGCCACTACTGCCCACTCACGACAGCACCTCGAGAAGTTCTCTCGCAACTGCCAGACATCAAGGGCGAGGATGTCGATTTCACGATCGGGCAGGTGTGCCGAGCGGGCATGCACAGCAGGCAGCAGAGGGCACTTGTGCTGGACCTGCTGAAGGACCTGAAGGGTGTCAGCGTGGCGGAGATGGGCAAGCTGAGCAAAACAACGGGCCTGAAGCGCGACGGCGTACGAGGGGCTAAGAAGCCTAGCCAACGAAGCCAGATGGCACAGCAGTTCATGACAGCGTCGACCACGGCGGGGGTCGAAGAGGGCAACAATGGCAGCTCGCGCATGGTGGAGGGAGGCGGGCGGCGCAGCCCCGACCTCGAGGGCGTCGCAGGACTGTTTAATTTGACGGAATAGATCAAGGGGAAAGTGTCGAGGATTACGGGACAAGGGAGACGAGACGCTGGCGAAGGGGTGTCGGTTTCTTTCTTGAATGCATGTTTTTTTCTTCTGCTGTACTAGATTCCCCGGGGGAGGTCTTGGGCTGGGTTTCGTGCGTGGCATCTCGAAGAGGCCCTCGCGGGTGTGGGTGAGGTTGTGTATATGGAGGGCCTGAGTCTCGATGGCGAAGAGGAGGTTTTTCAGGACAAAAAAAGGAGTTATAAGGGGGGAGGGTGAGAGAGGCGGCAAAGACGGCCCTCGTGCGCGGCGACGTGTATCTGTGGTGTGGTGTGGTGTGGTGTGTTGTACCATTCTAGGCTCACATGTACCGGAGGAGACATGTAGGGGAGAAGGCGAGAGGAGACGCCGTGGCTTTAGGACAAAAAGAAATAAGATAGATGTGCAAATATGAAGAAGTCGGTCAGTTGAGATTTCTCGCAGCGTATAGGCAGAGCGAGCCGGCCGCACGAGGCAACCGCGCGGCTGCCACCAGCCAGGAAGGAGCGATCGAGACAGTCTCTGGAGCCTCTCAGCAGCCGACAAAACACAAATGTTTCGACAATTCTAGTTGGAAGAGAGGCAAGGCGCAGTCCAGGCGGGGAACGGTGCGCATTCTCTGTTTCGCCGAAGAGCAAGAAGCAGGGTAGCAGGGTAGCAGTGCGGCAGCGCAAGACGGCAGTGTTTCATCGTCGTTGCCTATCAGAGGCTTTGCCTTGACCCCGGCCGGACATGCTATTAAGTGGGAACACTCCGCTGCTCGAGTTTGCCTTCGACATCGACCTCGGACGCTGGGCGAACCGATCGCGCTCGTCGCCTGCTAGCCACGCCTCTATCGCATCTTATCCACTGGTCCAGACGTTGCCAAGCGCCTCAGCCTTGCAGCAGCGCATCCAAGAAATGGTCTTCACGGGACGGCCGTCGACAGGCTGTCAGATGTGCCGAAGCCGGCGCATCAAGGTCTGTTGCCCTCTCTCCCTGCCTCTTTCTGGCTGCACAGAGTTGACCCGACCAGTGCGACGAAACCAAGCCGTCCTGCACGCAGTGCACACGGACGGGGCGAACGTGTCCTGGCTACCGAAGCGCTCTGGACCTCGTATTCCGAAACGAGACCGGGGCCACGGCCGCAGAGAAGCGGCTGCAGACGATAGCACGCAAGCAGCAATCCGGCCACCCGGGCCGTCGAGGCTTGCGCACCGGCAATGTAAGCCTGGATAGAAGTGCCAATAGCAGCAGCAGCAGCAGCAGCAGCAGCAGCAGCAGCAGCGCTTCTACTGTCGCCATCCTGCCCGCCCTCCAGACACCGCCCGACCAGCTGGCCACGTGCCACTTCTTTGCCAACTTTGTGCTCGTACCATTCCAGGGCACTGGCCGCGGCTACATGGACTTTCTGGTGCCGCTCATGCAGACAGCAGCAGCCGGGCCGTCGACGGCTGTCGCGGAGCCCCTGAAGCACGCATTCAATGCCTGTGCGCTGGCGTCCATGGGGACGCGCGTGACGTCCAACAGCTTCAACCTCTGCGGCGAAGCGCTGGCCGCATACACGCGGGCGCTGGCCGCAACACACGTGGCGCTCAGGGAGCCGAGGCAGGCGCGTGCCGATGCCACCTTGGCAGCCGTGCTGCTGCTGAGCCTCTTTGAGGTGGGTGAAGCGGCCGCAGCGACCGTCCTCTCGTTTTCTGGCTGCCAGTCTCTGATCCCATCACCACCTGCAGACCATCACGGCCAAACAGACGGGCATGGTCGCCTGGGACTCGCACGTCAACGGTGCCGTCGAGCTCGTCCGGGCCCGCGGCCGGGGCCAGCTGAAGACCAAGACGGGACTCTCTCTGTTCATTGCCGTCCGGACGCAGATGGTGGGAGCTCCTCCCGCACCCCTTCCTTCTCTCTCCCCCCCGACTGACCCGCCCCACACGACAGATCATCCACAGCGCGACGTCGGGCAAGCCGCCCCCGCTGAGCGTCGACTGGTGGCTCCGCGGCGCCGTCAGCGAGGTGGCCGCGGCGGAGTGCCAGCGTCTGAGCATCCTGACAGCCCAACTGCAGACGGCGGCCAACAAGCACCTGTCGACACCGGCACGGACGTCCGACATCGCGGCCCGCGTGCGCAGCCTCGTGCAGCAGGCCGGCACGCTCGACCGGGCATGCGTGGCCTGGGGTGAGCGCCTCCCGCCGACCTGGCAGCCGCAGACAATAGCCTGGGAGGACGGCCGCCGCATCGACATCTACAGCGACATGTACATTGCCAGCGTGTGGAACCTGCTGCGCTGCACGCGCCTCTCTCTGGCCGCCGTCGCCGTCCGCTGTGCCGCCTGGGAGCGTGCGCCTGCCGACTACCGCACCACACCCGAGTACCTCGCTGCTGCGCGCGACTGTCCCGACGTCCTCTCCGACATCATTGCGTCCGTGCCGTTCCACCTCGGCTGGCACCGGCAGCACCGCGACGTCGTCGAGAGGCACTACCGACAACAGCGGCATGAGCGGCGGGTGAGCGGAGCGGACGAGCCGCAGCTGCCCAGCTTCGTCTGCGGTGACGAATCCGACCACAAGGGCCTGGCCGGCTACTTCCTGGCCTGGCCGCTGGCCAAAGTCAACAGCCAGGACTACACGTCCGATGCTCAGCGCGCCTGGGCCATCGGCCGCCTCCGATACATTGCAGACGACGTCGGCGTGCGGCATGCTGGATTTCTGGCAGGGGTACACTGCACCCCCCCCCCCCCCCCCCCCCACACCCTTACCCTTTCTGTAGTCGCCTCTGCCTTCTCCGGTGTCGTGCTGACATGCCAACAGGTCCAGCTCAGAGTCCCCTCCATGCTCATCCACCGTGACCGGCTCACGGCACAGCAGCACGCGGTCGCGTCCCACGATAGAAACACGCTGCTCCCCACGAGGACGGCGCCGCCTGTGACTGGCTATTCATGAACCCACGATGCTCTGAGAGCGACCAGGCCGAGCTGGCCAGTGGACGGCAGAGGAACCGCTGCATGTCTGACATCCTGCAATGCAACGCACACGACGAGGCACAAAGTCTGGTGGGGTTTATGAATTCGGATATGATCGTAACGTAACAAATTGCACAAATAAGCGTGTCAGCAGTCGAAGCCCCCATCGTACCTACAGAAGCCTTCTCGCGGGCCGACATTTGCTGCAGAGACACAAGGTCGTGCATTGCCCGCGCCGTCTTCCGCTACGCCACCGTTCGCCGTTCGCCGGTTGCCGTTGCCGTTCCCTGTTTCCCGTTTCCTGTTTGCTGTTCCCTGTTTGCTGTTCCCTCATCGCCGTTCGCCACGGGCGCGTTACTTTGACTTGGACGCGCGTCTGTATTACCATCGTCAGAGACACGGCCACCACCACACAACGGCAGCATCTGGCATGCAGCGCCTTGCAGCGGCTGCCGGCTTACCTCTTCCGCCCCTCTGCATTGCCGTGCTGGTTCCACACGTCGACGAATAGGCGCTGCGTCGCATCGACGTACTTTTCCGAATCCACGTGCTTGACGCCCACGCGCATGCCGTCCTTGGTGAACGTGATGTTCTTGTCGCCAATGCTCTTGGTCGCCTGGGCCCGGATCTTGTTTACGCCGAGGTAGATCTGGTAGCCTACAAAGCCGATGCCGCCAAGGACGAGGAAGAGGACGGCCAGCGGCAGCAGCTGGCTGCATCGCGACAAGTGTTAGCAGGCACAGCCAGTGGGCCCGGGGCGCTGCCGGGTTGTGGTTGTGACTGTAGACGTACCCAAAGATGATCCAGCCGTCGTGCTTTGCAGTTTTCAGCGACATGGTGGCTCTGCTGTGGAAGAAGTAAGATACTATGCGAGACTCGAGAAGAGGCGACGCGTCGTGAAAGTCGTGAAAGCCACAAAGGCCGGGAGGACTGTGCGAAATCGGGAGAGAAGCGGCAATGCCAAAAGAGCCTATCTGCCGCAGAGCTCGGAGAGGGTGTGGGAGAGAGATGATGGAACAATGGCAGACGTGACGGCAGGGCGCGCGCAAGAAAAGGGTAGGGTCGAGTTCTCTTACAAAGTACGGGAAATACGGGGCCGGCGAGTTGCGCTGGCCAGCTGAGTGGCCACACTAGTCATCACTACAACGACGCCTACGGAGTACGAACGGCAAAGCCGTGTTCTTGCCGCGCGTTTGCCTCGGGGCGCCTGGTCAGCCTGGCCAGACAGCGATGCGAGGCAGAGGGGGGGTTCGCATCCTGCAAGGGGGCACGGGACTGGCAATTTGGCCAGCCACACTCTCAGCCACAGGGCATGTCAGCGAACACGTGAAAGAATGCTGAATATGGCGGGGCACCGAATGCTGGGAGAGCCATTGCGCACGGGCCATCCTAGAGGACAGGTCACACCGTGGGCAGAGGTGCTGTTAAGCATTCCAGCAAGCCCACTGACCAGGCAATGATGCAAATCATCATCCAGATCTGCCGCACCGTCGCCTCTCGTCCTTCCCTTCCACCTGTCCTCTAGCGACGCCTCGCGCCTCCCCTCCCCTCCATCGTGCCCTCTCTGGTGTCGGCTGTTGAAGCTGCTGCCTGCGGTTTTTGAAGCGGAGCTTGTTGGCGCCTTCTGCAGAGAGCCAGCTTTTCTTCTTTTCCGATTGCTGGCCACAGTTGTTCCCCCTCCTCTCTCAACCCGGTCGAGCCTCTCCCGACCTCCAACCACAGCCATCGTGCAGCCCGGACTCTTGGCCGGCGCACCATTCCCGTCCCCGCGGCATCTCTCTCTCCCACCGTCCTGCACATTGAATTTGCGTCTTTCGGGTCTTCCGCCCTGCGCCAACCTCGGACATGTCTGCTCCCTACGGCCAGCCAGGCGGTCAGCCGGCGCCCTATGGCGACCAGCAGGGCCTCCAGGATGCGCAGCAGCAGCAGCAGGCGGCTGCCTATGCCGTCCCTTCTGACCACAAGAAGAAGAAGAGGGCCTACGCCGCCGATGCCTTCAGCGTGGGCAGCGGTGCCAACGTCCCTCCCGGCGGTCAGCTGTCGGCTGGGGGCCAGTACGGCGCTCCTCTGCAGCCTGTCGACACGCCGGCGTATGGCGGCTACGGCTCTCCGTCGGTGCAGGACCCGCAGGTCGCGCAGTACGGCGTGCCCCAGCCGGCTGCCGGCGCTGCTGCCAGCGCTCCGGGAGCTGCCGGCGGATACCAGTATCAGCAGCCCTACTATCCAGGAACTGGCCCCCCTGCTGTTGGCGGTGTCGACGCGCTCACGGCCGGCGTGGCTGGCATGTCGTTTGGCGGCGCAGGCCAGCCCCAGGTGCAGCAGCCGCAGCAGCAGCCGTCAGCCCAGGCTGCATCCGGCCGGGCTGGGCCGCTCAACCAGCTGTATCCCACTGACCTCCTGAGCCAGCCGTTTAACGTGGCCGAGCTGGAGTTCCCGCCGCCACCCATCATCCTCCCACCCAACGTGAGTTGCCAACCCTAGCTGCCTTTGGCCAGAAACGGCGAAAACAACGAAAGAGAGAGAGAGAGAGAGAAAGAAAAAGAGAGAGCTGACACTCCCCCCCCCCCCCCTTCTGCAGACAAGCGTCACCCCTTCGCCAGAGGCCAACTGCTCGTCGAAATACGTCCGGTCCACCATCAACGCCGTCCCCACGAACCACTCACTTCTCAAGAAGTCCAAGCTGCCGTTCGCGCTGGTCATCCAGCCCTATGCCTCCCTGCACGACCTGGACGATCCCGTGCCGGTCGTCCAGGACCAGGTGATCTCGCGCTGCCGGAGATGTCGCTCGTACATCAACCCGTTTGTGACGTTTGTCGACCACGGCCACCGGTGGCGCTGCAACATGTGCAACCTCACCAACGACGTCCCGCAGGCCTTTGACTGGGACGCGGCCGCGCAGAAGAGCGTCGACCGGTGGCAGCGCCACGAGCTGAACCACGCCGTCGTCGAGTTCGTGGCTCCCCAGGAATACATGGTCCGCCCGCCGCAGCCGCTGGTGTACCTCTTCCTGTTCGACGTCAGCTATTCTGCCGTGTCCACGGGCCTGCTGGCCACGAGCGCGCGCACCATCCTGGACAGCCTCAACCGGATACCCAACGCCGACGGACGCACGCGCCTCGGCTTCATCGCCGTCGACTCCAACCTGCACTACTTTGCCATTCCGCGCGACAGCAAGCCGGCGCCCGCGGGCGAGGAGGGTGAGGCGGAGAACGACGACGACGACGACAGCGGCGCGGGCGAGACGAGCATGCTCGTGGTCAGCGACCTGGACGAGCCGTTCCTGCCGGTGCCGCAGGAGCTGCTGGTGCCCCTGACCAGCAGCCGGCAGAGCATCGAGCTGTTCCTCTCGCGGCTCCCAGACATGTTTGCCAACAACCAGAACAACGGGTCGTGCATGGGCTCGGCGCTTCGCGCCGGGCACAAGCTGATCTCGCCGCTGGGCGGCAAGATGGTGGTCCTGAGCACGTCGCTGCCCAACCTGGGCACCGGCAAGCTCGAGCTGCGCGAGGACAAGAAGATCCTGGGCACGTCCAAGGAGGGCTCGCTCCTGCAGACGGCCAACAGCTTCTACAAGAGCTTTGCCGTCGAGTGCTCCAAGAACCAGGTCTCCGTCGACATGTTCCTCTTCTCGTCGCAGTACCAGGACGTGGCGTCTCTGAGCAACCTGCCGCGCTACACCGGCGGGCAGACGTGGTTCTACCCGGGATGGAACGCCGGGCGGCCGGAGGACGCCATCAAGTTCGCCACCGAGTTCAGCGACTACCTCTCGTCGGAGATCGGGCTGGAGGCGGTGCTGCGGGTGCGGGCGACGACCGGGCTGCGCATGAGCTCCTTCTACGGCAACTTCTTCAACCGCAGCTCCGACCTCTGCGCCTTCCCCGCCTTCCCGCGCGACCAGTGCTACGTGGTCGAGGTGGCCATCGACGAGACGCTGCAGAAGAACGTGGTGTGCCTGCAGACGGCGGTGCTGCACACGACGTGCAACGGCGAGCGCCGCATCCGCGTGCTCACGCTGGCGCTGCCCACGACGACCAGCCTCGCCGACATCTATGCGTCGGCCGACCAGTGCGCCATCACGGCGTACTTCAGCCACAAGGCCGTGGAGCGGGTGCTCGACGGCGGCCTGGACTCGGCGCGGGACAGCCTGCAGAACAAGCTGACGGAGCTGCTGCAGACGTTCCGGAAGGAGCTGGCCGGCGGCAGCATGGGCGGCGGGCTGCAGTCGCCGTCCAACCTGCGCGGCCTGCCGGCGCTCTTCCTGGGGCTGATCAAGAACGTGGGGCTGCGCAAGTCGTCGCAGATCCCGTCGGACCTGCGGTCGGCGGCGCTGTGCCAGCTCTCGACGCTGCCGGTGCCGCTGCTGATGCAGTTCATCTACCCGAGGCTGTACTCGCTGCACGACATGCCCGACAGCGCGGGCGTTCCCGACCCCGAGACGAGCCACATTGTGCTGCCGCCGCCGCTGAACCTGTCGTCGGAGCGGTTCGTGTCGTACGGGCTGTACCTGATCGACGACGGCCAGACGCAGTTCCTCTGGGTCGGGCGCGACGCCGTGCCGCAGCTGCTGGCCGACGTCTTTGGCGTGTCCGACCGGACGCAGCTGCGGGTCGGCAAGGCGACGGTGCCGGAGCTGGACAACGACTTCAACGAGCGGGTGCGGGCGGTGGTGCAGAAGAGCAAGGACTTCAAGTCCCGGGGCGTCGGCAGCATCACGGTGCCGCACCTGTACATTGTGCGCGAGGACGGCGAGCCCAGCCTCAAGCTGTGGGCACAGACGCTGCTCGTAGAAGACCGCGCCGACCACAGCATGAGCTTCCAGCAATGGATGGGCAACCTCAGAGAGAAGGTAAGGGTGTAGCCCGGCGTCCCGGCCGCAGTCCGAACGGAGAGGGTGGCGCTAACCGAGAGTCCCAACAGGTCGTTCAGTGAGCAAGACTGCGAGACAGGGAGGCTACGGATTCCGCCTCCCTCCCCTTTTTCAAAATGAAACAAAGAACAGAAAGAGGAGCGCGCGTTGTGTACACAAAGGAGCACTTGATTTGTATAGAGACGCGAATGAAAAGAGAAAAAAAGAGAGTATTGGCTGTGATGCGGCGAGATCGGCCGGGTGCGAGCTGGGTGCAGGATCCAAGACACAATCTGTATTTCGAGCATTTCGAGCGCTTGGAGCATCTCGAGCATCTCGAGCATCTCGCGCAGGATGCGTCCATGTGCTACTATGTAGAGTCTGCGCCAGTCGGGGCCCAGCGCTAGGGAGGAGCGAGAGCGACAGGGCAGCCGAGCAGCCAGGCACGGGGCAGAGTTAGCACCAAGTGGGCCAGCCCGAAACGCGCCTTCTGTCTTTGATGGCCAGCCTGCCTCTGGGACATTCTTATCTTAAGATACAAATCTCAGCGTCCTGGCCTCCGTTTCCGTACCACGTCAGATGGCTCCCGACCGTTTGTATTTATTTATACTCCGTATGCTCCGCATCTTCGCCCTCTTCACCAGGTGTGGCTCCTCTGGTCCTGTCCGGCGTGTCGACCAGTCATGAAACGGGCTCTGTGTGATTGAAACACACGCGCCGGCGCCTCAACACGGGCCGCCATTGGGCTGGCGTCCAGGAGGAACACCCCCAACCCAGACCTCTTGCCTCTCCTGCTCACCCATTGGCCTGCTAGTGTGACGGGAGTCCCAGCAAGCCCCTCCTTTGCTCTTGCTGTTTCGCTAGCCTCTGTCCTCTCTGCCCACCTCCTTCGCCTGCTTGCCCCATCGCTCCTTCCCTCTCGGCCTGTCCTTGCTTCGGGCCATCCTCTTCTTCTCCTCTCTTCTCGCGAATAAAGAACGGACATCTGCCTCTTCTCCTGCCTCTCTGCCACAAGACTTTTTTGCGACCTCTCTGTGAATCCGTCTCATCACCCCTTCCACCCCACACCGACCGCCCGGCCGTCTGCGCGCTAGTTGTCAGGACACCGTCTCCCAGAATCCGACTTGTCTGCTACCGACGGCACTATCGCATCCAAAACAGCAGCGCGGGGCAGCTTCGTCGCAAAACGGCCCACTCTCCTTTTCCACAGCCTCCCCTCTTCCCCAACAACACAACCAGACGACGCCGGTTTTGCGACTGTGCAAGACACTGCCGCCAGCCCGTCCAAGAGACTGCACAGGTAAGAGATAGAACACCGGCGGATACCCAGCCGCCGTGCGTCTGTGTGCCGTCGGCCTCCCCGTCCTGCCGGCCCTGAATTGCCTCGTGTGCAACGCCCCCCCCCCCTCATCGTCCCCCTCCAAAGCCAGCGAGCACAGGGCAGAGACGTCCGCCAGAGGCTCGCGTTGTCTTGTCTCTGGGGGTGTGCTACAGGTCCTCTGCTAGTGCAGCCTGCAATCGTGGATGTTGCGATCGCTACGGCTGCTGCAGTTGCTGCAGTTGCCGCTACTCGTCCTGCTCACCTCCCCGGTCCTCTCACCGTGCTCTCTCCCCCTCCCTGGCCTTCCTCACGGGCCGGACCCGAAACGATCGGGCATCGTCTGACATGCTGCTCCAAGCGGTTTCGCATACCGTCTATCCTACACTGTGCCACATCTTCTGGATCTCTCCTCCTCGCCTGCTGGCGAGGCGTGTCGGCCCCTGGAAAGACTGGAAACGGCTGCTCTGCTGCCCTTTGCTGGCCCTCTTTTGTTCTCCCATCGCCGTCCTTGTCCTCCCCTGACGACCCACAGCACCAGCTGAACCAGTTATCCTCTCTTCCCCTTTGTTCCAGTCCTCCCAACCCTGCTCCACTTTCCGCAAAGAGCAATCCTCACGTCGACAATATCATCCCATCTCGCTCATATTTCTGTCTCTTTCCCATCCTCTGCCCTCCTACCTGTCACTTTGCTACGCCTCTACCTGAAAACCCCCGGCATCGGTCATTATCGCGTATCACTAACGTCAAACCTGCAGCCTGTCCATCCACCCGTCCTATCCGAACTGTCCCCGCCCCCTTTCGTCTTACGGTATCATCCTCACGCTCCAATCGGCAGCATTGCGCAAAACTCTCCCGTCACAGCGTGCCGCTGGCATTTCTCCCCCTCCAGCTGCCCCTACGACGTACACAGCTTGGACTCCAAGCCCGCCCTCTGCGGTCCACCCGTCCTCTCCAACTTTGTCCACTGTTTCGTGTATTCGTGTCCAAACGGGGCAGAGCCAAGGTGTGTGCTTGGACACTTTCCCAGGCTCCGTGCTTGGAACGCCTCTTAGTTGAGTGGACCCGCTCACAGCCCACAAAGCATCCACACTCCTCTCAACGATACAAAATACCGGCTTGCTCTCGCCGCCAAACAGCGACCTGCTTCGGCTCGAAATACGACATATTACGGGCTTGGCCGAACCAAGAAAAAGCTTCTAGCTCTCCACCTCCTGGCCAACGCCCCTAGCTGCCAGTTTTGCAAATCATCGCTTGCCTCTTCCGGCCATTGCTCCATATAACCCCGTGCTATACTCCGTGCCACGACTCCTTTTACTACCTCTCCCCCCCGCTATCCGAGAACACAACCGACCAGAGCTACGTCTCTTCTTCAACAGAAATTTTTGCCTTCAGGACACCATCCGCACGCGTGAAGGAAGTGATTCGCAATGTCTCGATCCAACGCCCCGAACCAGCAAGGTTCGCGAAAGATCTCGTTCAATGTCAGCGAGCAATACGACATTCAGGATGTTGTCGGTGAGGGCGCATACGGCGTCGTCTGGTGCGTTCTTTCGAGCTGCTGCTATCTGTCCCGAACCGGCATGTGCAAACTAACAAATATGCCTCTTCTTACAGCTCGGCCATCCACAAGCCGTCTGGCCAAAAAGTAGCCATCAAGAAGATCACCCCCTTCGACCACTCCATGTTCTGCCTGCGGACCCTTCGTGAGATGAAGCTTCTGCGCTACTTCAACCACGAGAACATCATTTCCATCCTCGACATCCAGAAGCCCCGCAGCTATGAATCCTTCAACGAGGTGTATCTGATCCAGGTGCGTTCCCTCCTGGAGCCGTCATCGAAGATGCCATCTGTTTGTTCTAACTAGCTTGGCCTTCTGCATGTAGGAACTCATGGAAACCGACATGCACCGTGTCATCCGCACGCAGGACTTGTCCGACGACCACTGCCAGTACTTCATCTACCAGACTCTCCGTGCCCTCAAGGCGATGCACTCCGCAAACGTCCTTCACCGTGACTTGAAGCCGTCGAACTTGCTGCTCAACGCGAACTGCGACCTGAAAGTCTGCGACTTCGGTTTGGCGCGGTCGGCTGCGTCGCAGGAAGACAACTCGGGCTTCATGACAGAATATGTTGCGACCCGCTGGTACCGCGCCCCAGAGATCATGTTGACCTTCAAAGAATACACAAAAGCCATCGACGTGTGGTCCGTGGGCTGCATTCTGGCCGAGATGCTAAGCGGCAAGCCCCTATTTCCAGGAAAGGATTGTAAGTGGCAGATTTTGTTTCCGTCTCTCTCTCTCTCTCTCTCTCTCTCTATCCCTTCCATAACTAACCAGTGCTTTCAGACCACCATCAGTTGACACTGATCCTGGATGTCCTCGGCACACCAACCATGGAGGACTACTATGGCATCAAGTCGCGGCGTGCTCGTGAGTACATTCGGTCTCTGCCCTTCAAGAAGAAGGTGCCTTTCCGGACGCTGTTCCCCAAGACGTCCGATCTCGCTCTCGACCTGCTGGAGAAGCTGCTTGCGTTCAACCCGGTCAAGCGCATCACAGTGGAGGAGGCTCTCAAGCACCCATATCTGGAGCCGTACCACGACCCCGATGATGAGCCGACGGCACCGCCCATCCCGGAGGAGTTCTTCGACTTTGACAAGCACAAGGATAACCTGAGCAAAGAGCAGCTGAAGCAGCTCATCTACCAGGAGATCATGCGGTAGTTGGAGATCGTCAATGGATGGGGAAGAAGGGTACAGTGGGAGAAGGTCGCAATGTCGCAGTCAGCCGGCGGTCTCGCATGTAACAAAACGTATCATGCATAGAGTCGCAGCTGGCTGGACCAATTACATTAGAAGATCGGGGACCTTGTGGGGAGGAATTGGAGTGAAGTAGTGGGAATCTTGCAGGATATATGGCATTTATGTTCCGCCTTTCTTGGTTGTTATTGCATTTCGTTACGTTTCTTTGATATCAACACTCATGCACCCCCCATACTGTCTTTGACCGTTGGCACTGCTTCATTTCACATCACATCAGCGCGGTCGACCGAGGTGTACACGGCAGGAGATGGGGAGAACGGGGAGAGACGGAGGATTCGGTAAGCGATACCGTGGAATCAAAGGCGTTCAGAACGTAAACCGCATGCGCTGTGACAGGGACGACATGGAGATTGAGAGACGAGAGAGCCGGCCACTCGGCCTGTATCCCGCCGCCATCCTAGTTCGTCCACGATTGTCTTTTTCAAGAAATAAAGAAGCGGCAACAGAATGGAGCTCTATATTCATCATGATATCAGCCTTGATATCCCATGCGTACGTTTTAAGCAACGCCTAGAAACATGAAAATAAAAACAGATGGTACAAATGTGCGCAGAAACCCAAAACGCAAACTCAGGCATCCAGCACGTCCCAGTGTGCACTATCGCCTTGACCCGATAACCCACACCTCGACGCCGAGGACGCCAAACTTGTCGCCCTCATCGCTCAGCGGCTGATTCCCAAAGGTCATGCAGGTGGAGCTGATGCCCTTCTCCAGGCCGTCGTCCAGCCACAGGCCGTACTTGCCGTCGCCGCCGCCGATGCTGAGGCTGTGGCTCTCGCAGTACATGAAGTACTCGTTGACGCCGCTGTAGGGAAAGGCGCTGAAGCGGATGGACGGGCTCGAGAGCGGGCGGAGCGACTGGGGAGCGGCGGCCGACGTGACGGAGGAGGCGACGGAGGAGATGGACACCAGCGAGGGCGTGGATGCGAGGGAGGCAGCGGGGCCGGAGAGCCCTGGGATGAGGGGTTCTGGGTCGTGGTCGGCTTCGTAGTAGCGCAGAGCACGCGCCGGAGAGGCAGCAGGGGCAGGGATGCTGTGGCCGGACAGCTGTGCGGTGGCGGCAGAGAGCGGCAGCGGCGGCAGCGGCGGCAGCGGCGACAGCGGCGACAGGGATGCCACGAGCGATGCGCGCCACAAGAAGCACTCGCCGGTGCCAAAGTAGTGAGGCGACGGGTGGGGGTATTCGGACAAGTAGGCGCCAAACGTCTGGAGAGAGTCAGCAGAGAGGCGTTGCCCGGACGGGAGAGGGGGGAAACGCACGCCGCCCTCCTGGTCTCGGACGACCAGCACGAAGCCGTTGCGATGTTCCGTGTGGACGGCACACTTCTCGTAGAGCGTGGCCAGGCTGGCGCCGTCCTGGTCGAGGCTGTAGACGAGCTTCCACTCGTCCTCGATGCGGAGGCGCTCGGGCACCATGATGCGGACCTCCTCGGCGACGGCGGGCGACAGGAGGCGGGCGGAGGCGGGCGTGTCTTGGTGGAAGCCGGTGAGGACGAGCGGCTCAAGGGGGGGAGGCCGCAAGGGCGAGGCGGTGCGGGCAAAGGGCGGCGAGTAGACGCCATCGCTGGCGCTGGTGTAGGCGTGGTGGAGGCCGAGGGGCGAACGGGGCGCGGCGGCAGGGCCGAAGAGGGGGCTGTGGTGCTGCTGGTTGTGGTCGCGGTGGTGGCGGGCGGGCGAGGAGCCTGGCGAGGAGGGATCGAGAGGGCGGCTGGCGTCAGCCATGTCGCGGCTGTGGGACGAGGAGGAATGGGACGGGGCGGCCGGCTGGAGCTGGGCGCCGGGATCGGAAGAGAGACGACGCATCAGGCTGCCGATGGCGCTGTAGAAGGAGACGGGCAGGAAGGACTGGGCGGCGGTGGAGGCGGCGGTGGAGGCGGCGGTGGAGGTGGGCGTGGCCGCGCGGGAGCTGGCGGGCGAGTGATGCGCGTGATGCTGAAGCGGGGAGTCGTTGGCGAGGTGGTGAGAATGGCGGTCGGACGACGACGACGACGACGACGAGCCGCCGTGGAAGCTCATGGTCAACCTACGTACATGTGCGAAGAGGGCGGCGGCGGGCGTCGACAGGGGGGGGGGGGGGGGGTGGAGGCGGGCGGACAAGACGAAGCGAGACGGACAAGAGATGAAGCGAGGTGCAAAGAAAGTTGGCAGGAGAAGGTAATCGTATCTTACTTTGCCAGCTGGCTGACTACTCGGACCACTCAGGCTCGCATGTGGTGGGGGGGGGGGGGGGGGGGGGGCGCCTAAGCAGGAGGCGCTAATCGGCTGCAGCGGGACGCGGGGCTTCGCTTTCAGGCGCCGAACAAGGAAGGCGCGGTCTCTGCTGACTGATCAGGCGCGGTCGGGGGGCTGTTCTCGCCGTCCCCCTCGTGCCGCGGCCATGAAGTCGGCGATGCCGCGCGCCACGCCTGCCGGGGTCGGCTCGTCGGCGCACACGTCGGGCTCGAAGCCAAAGGTGTCGCGCAGATACGCCTGGGTGGTCGGCCCAATGGTGGCCACAAACGTGGTGCGGCCGCTCTGGGCAGCAGGCGGAACGGCTCGTCCGGTGGCCGGGTCCAGCAGCCCGAGGCCGGCCAGCATGCTGTCGCAGCCGGTGGGCGAGAACACCACGGCCCAGCGCCACGGACGGTCCCGGGTGGCGGCCAGCACGCGCTCGAGGTCGGCGGCAAACGAGGCCATGACGCCGGTGCCGTAGACCACGACCTCGTCCACCCGGATCGGCCGTCGGTCGCCGCCCAGCACGCGCGGTATGACGTCGCGGCGCTTCTCGCCGACCAGGAAGAGCAGCGGCGGCATCGCCGGCGCCGGCGTCGGCTGGGCGTCGGCGTAGTGCGCGCGGATGAAGTGCGCGAGGGCCTCGCCGTTGCCCGTGTGGTCGCCGACCACCCGCAGCGGCGGCTGCTGCGGCACCGCCCGGAGCGCCCGCGTCGTCGCCGGGCCCACGCTGTAGATCGGCACGTCCTGCAGGTGCGGCCAGGCCGTCGCGTCGCTGCCCGCGGCCACGCCCTCGGCCACGCCCCCGGCCACGCCCTCGGCCACCACCTGCGCCAGCGCCTCGACCGCCCGCTGCGACGTGAAGATCAGCCCCCCATACACGACGTCCTCCGTGGCCGGCCCCGTCAGCGACACGCGCCGCCCGGCCAGCACGTCGCGCAGCCGCCCCATGCCCGCGTCGTCGAAGCGGTGCTCCAGGACCGGCACGAAGATCGGGTCGAAGCCGAAGCCGCCCCCATGCTCGCCGGCGGCCCCGGCAAAGTGCTCCTCGTACGCATCGCTCGGCGACGACCTGGTCTTGAGCAGCAGCACCGGAATCGCCGGCATGGACGCTGTCGGTGTGGTCATGGCACCAGCTGCCAGGACTGGACGGTGCAACATTCTGGTTTCGTCTGGTTTCGGACACGGGAACAATACGGAGTAATTCTTTACAGGAACACACTACAGGCGGCAGGGACAAGTCTAGCGGCAGTGGTTAGCGCTCTGTCTCAGCCCCGGGCTAGCTAAGCTCCCCTACAACGTGGTTCATATGGAAAATCCGCATTTGTCAGCGCCCTGGGGGAGGGGGGGGGGGGGGGGGGCGAACTGAAAAAGCTTCTTGTCGTCTCCGTCTTGTCACGCAGAACCACCGTCTCCTATGCGCGCTCGCACCATACGATTGCCACCACAGTACTTCCCGTGGAAGGTTCCCGACACCTCGACACACTGCGGGCAGAAATGGCAGACTCTACGGCAGTAGAGCCCTCTAAGCAACTGCCCAAGGGCGTTGTTCTGGGGAAAGATGGAAAGCCGTAAGCTTGGGGGAGGGGGGGGGGGTGGATTGCATTCTCTTGCCGCTATTCCGTTCGCTTGTTCGTCGGGAGAGCGTCGAACCTCGGCTGACCATGCACTCGCCCTTGTTCTCTAGATGCCGGTCGTGCACGTCGTTTGCGTCGTGGGCAACGCGGACCAAGGCGTCTCTGAAGACGTCTGACGGCACCGCAGGGACGGCGGCGGCAGCGGCCATGGCAGCGACCACGGCGGCGGCTACGGCAGCTGCGCCGGGGCCGCCGTCTGACTGCCCGGCGGACGTCGAGACGCTCGGGCGCGGGACGTGGACGCTGCTGCACACGATCGCGGCCCAGTACCCAGCGCGACCGACGACGGCCCAGCAGGCCGACGTCCGCGGCTTCGTCGGCCTCCTGTCGCGGCTGTATCCGTGCTGGGTGTGCGCCGAGGACTTCCAGGCATACCTGGCGCGGACGCCGGTGCGGGCAGCCTCGCGGGACGAGCTGGGACGCTGGCTGTGCGCCGCGCACAACGAGGTCAACCAGAAGCTGGGCAAGCCCGCCTTCGACTGCAACCTGTGGGAAGAGCGGTGGCGGACCGGCTGGAAGGACGGCCGCTGCGACTGAGTGGGCCCCTGGCTAATCGCCTTGCTGGTCGCCTTGCTGGCCGCCTTGCTGTCCGCCCTGTTGTACGATACGGCCGGCGACGTGGTCTGGTCGAACGTCGGTCAAGGTCCTGTTAGAATCAGAAGAAAAAGGGGGCGCATAGCATACGAGCAGACATAAGCACAGATCTCTCCTCTCCCAGACAGCGTGTTTACTGTGGAGCGCGCCAGATAGTCACCCGACCGGCACCAAGACGGCGATCAAGTCGCAAAGTCCCTCGCGCGCAGGAGATGAGTCGCCGCGATATCAGCCAGACGGCCCCGTCGGCCGCATACGACTGTGGCCAGTCCCCAACCAGGGAGGGCCTGTCTTGCTCGAGAACAAGATACGAGTAGGTACTCGTAGGAAGAGCCTTCCGTGTTCCGTCGCGATATGGCGCCCGGGGGGGGCAAGCGCGAATTTTCTGCATTCTGGCCGCCATGCCCAACGTAGTATCACGAACTTTTTGCGTGCAATTGCCCCTCCATTAAAATAAAATAAAAAAACTGCCATCATAGCACCGAATGCACGCCGTCCTGGTGGTGTGACGCTAGGCCATAAACGGCTATCACGCCTCACACCACCACCGTGGGACGACGTCACTGTCAACACCGCCGTCTCGCCCGCCTGCGGCATCTCAACGGCATTCACCCCACGCCGACCAGGAGCTGCAGGCAACCCCCCAATCCCAGCTGTCGAAGGACCCCTGAGCTACTTTTCTGGCTCCCCCTATGCTCCTTCCTCGTAACCTGCTATATCTATAAGAAGAAAGAGCTTCCCAGCTGCCTTCATCTCGAGCTCTCCCAAGCTTTCCTCCTATTCCCAGTTCCTAGATTTCCCAATTCCTAGATATCCCAATTCCTAGATATCTCATCCACCTCACCTCCCCAAAAAGCTCCCCCCCCCCCCCTCCCCCCACCCCCTTCCTGCAACCAATCGTCACCATGTCTGGCACACAGACCCCCGACATACGCACCCAGTCCCTCGTCGAGCCCACCACCGTTGCCGAGTACCTCTTCACCCGGCTGCACCAGATCGGCGTCCGCTCCATCCACGGCCTCCCCGGCGACTACAACCTCGTCGCCCTCGACTACATCCCCAAGTGCAACCTCGAGTGGGTTGGCAGCGTCAACGAGCTCAATGCCGCCTACGCCGCCGACGGCTATGCCCGCGTCAATGGCATCTCCGCCATCATCACCACCTTTGGCGTCGGCGAGCTCTCGGCCCTGAACGGCATCGCCGGCGCCTTTGCCGAGCACGTCCCCGTCGTCCACATCGTCGGCTGCCCGTCCACCATCTCCCAGCGCAGCAACCTGCTGCTGCACCACACCCTCGGCGACGGCGACTTTGACGTCTTTGCCAACATGAGCAGCCCCATCTCGTGCGAGGTCGCCAAGCTCAAGCGCCCCGTCGAGATCGCCGACCAGATCGACCACACCCTCCGCGAGTGTTGGGTCCGCAGCCGCCCGGTCTACATCATGCTGCCCACCGACATGGTCCAGCAGAAGGTCGAGGGCGCCCGCCTGCGGACCCCCATCCGCCTGACCGACCCCCGCAACGACCGCGAGCGCGAGGAGTTCGTCGTCGACGTCGTCCTCAAGTGTCTGTACGAGGCCCAGGACCCCGTCATCCTCGTCGACGCCTGCGCCGTCCGCCACCGCGCCCTGTCCGAGGTCCACGACCTGATCGAGAAGACCCAGCTGCCCGTCTTCGTCACCCCCATGGGCAAGGGCGCCGTCAACGAGACCCACCACACCTACGGCGGCGTCTACGCCGGCAGCAGCTCCAACCCCGAGGTCATCCGCCGCGTCGAGTCCTCCGACCTGATCCTCTCCATCGGCGCCCTCAAGAGCGACTTCAACACCTCCGGCTTCTCCTACCGCACCTCCCAGCTCAAGTCCATCGACTTCCACAGCACCCACACCGTCGTCCGCTACTCCGAGTACCCCGGCGTCACCATGCGCGGCGTGCTCCGCAAGGTCATCGACCGCATCGACGTGAGCTCCATGCACGTCCAGCCTATCGCCCACACCTTTGAGCCCGAGCCCAGCCCGGACGCCTCCGGCATCATCACCCAGGCCTATCTCTGGCCGAGAATGAGCCACTTCCTCAAGAACAACGACGTCGTCGTCACCGAGACCGGCACCTCCAACTTTGGTATCTGGGATACCAGATTCCCTCCTGGCGTCACCGCCCTCAGCCGTAAGTCTTTCCGCACCATGCACGGCGCCAGCGAACCCGCACATTGCTAACACGGCCTGCCCCGTCTCACAGAGGTCCTTTGGGGAAGCATCGGCTGGTCTGTTGGCGCCTGCCAGGGCGCCGCTCTGGCCGTCAAGGACGCCGGCTCGGACAGGCGCACCATCCTCTTCGTCGGCGACGGCTCCTTCCAGCTGACGGCCCAGGAAGTCAGCACCATGATCCGGCGCGGCCTCAAGCCCATCATGTATGTACTCCCCCCTGCCCCTCCCCCCCCCACTCGCCGCGCTTCCTCTGCGAGGCAATCCGCTAACAGCTCTCAGTTTCGTGCTCTGCAATGACGGGTACACCATTGAGCGCTTCATCCACGGCATGGACGCCGAATACAACGACGTCGCCACGTGGCATTACAAGGAGCTTGTGACCGCCTTCGGCGCCACGGAAGAGCAGGCTGGAAAGTTCCAGGTCAAGTCGGTCGCCGAGCTCAACGCGCTGCTGACCGATGAGGAGTTCATCGCTGCCAAGAGGCTCCAGTTTGTCGAGATCTACCTGCCAAGGGAAGACGCTCCCCGGGCTCTCATCATGACGGCCGCCGCCAGCGCGAAGACGAACGCCAAGACGGAGTGAACTCGACGGGTTAAATCTGGCCCGGTCGGGGATATAATAGATTGTATTTCTGTTTAGCAAAAGGAAGGCGTCCAACGGAAGGAATAGACAGTGGGGAGTTTACATTTGCCTGACGTTCGCGTAGTCCATTTTCACGTGACCTTGCCAAGCTTGGCTTGGATCGTATCGTTTATGACCTGGTGCAATATTGCCACAACTATCACTTCACCCGCAGGTTTATATATGCAACCCGCAACCCTGCGCCCCAAGAGACAGAGCTGCTCGTCCCGTACCAACCACACGCAATGAACGCCGAGTCCAGCAAGAGAAAGGTCCCGCCGCCCGGCAAGTCGCAGACTTTTAAGAGAAAGAAGGTGCGATGTCCGTGCTCGAGCACTCCCTTTGTATACAGATTGGCTGACGAGTCCCCACGGCCATCTTGATTCTGCCCTTCTTTATTGCAAAAACAGAGCGGCAATGATGGCAAATGGAAGACTCCGCACCATACGCGTGTCAAGCCTCTGAATGTGCAGCGCGGCAACGTCGAGCCTGGGGATGTGGGCGTCTGGGTGACCTGCGCCAGAGGCATGGAGGGTAAGGCCGCGAGAGAGCTGCAGCTCCTATTTGACGAGGTACGAGTCGCATTTTAGCCCCCGGAGGCGCATCTCCTTCCCCAGCGCTGCCTCCAAAGACACCCGAGACTACCCCACCTCGCTTACCCTGGCCGTGTTGGGATGTGAAGCTGACCGGCCTGGAACAGTACGCAGAAAAGCTCTATGGCATTCATCCGCCCGAGGACGCCTGGTCGACGGCGGCCGGGGCTGCTGCCGGGGAGGATCCTGTGGAGGAGGACATTGCGTCCTTGGTGCAGAAGGAGATCGCCTCGCTCAAGTCGACGGCCTCGTCGCAGAATCGCGTATTCACGCCCATACGCCTCAATGTCGAGTGCCTCCTGTTTACCAAAACCCGAGCGCCGATCGAGCCGGCGGAACTCGCTTACCGGATATGCCGCGACGCCAAGCAAGACGTGGCGGCAAGCGACGGCAGCCGAGTCGTGAGGACGACCAAGTACCTCAACCGGCTGACACCAATCACGGCCAGCGGGCGTTCCAACGAAAAGGGCGTTGAGGAGGTTGCCCTCAGCGTCCTTCCGCAGTGGTTCAAGCTGAGCGCCAGCCAGGGTGGAGACGGCGCCGCAAAGGACGCGGAGGTGGACGCGGAGGCGAGGCCTGCTTACTCGGTACGGTTGGCTGCGGGCTGCTATCTGCCCCTGTTCTTCTCCTGTCTTCCGCGGCTTTCCCCGGTTGCTGACCTGCCCTGAACCATTGGCTCGTCCTTGCAGTTCGCCATTCGCCTGTCCAGCCGACACCACAATCAGCTCAAGCGAGACGGTGTGATCCGCCAGATTGCCTCGCTCATTGACGAGGGACACCACAAGGTCGACTTAGACAAGCCGGACAAAGTCATACTGGTGGAAATCTTCAAGGTACGGTATGGGCGCGCGTGCACCGTGCTGTCGCGAATGCTGACACGCATGGGCTACAGACCACTCTGGGAATGAGCGTTGTGGACGGGGACTGGGCGGAGCTAAAGAAGTACAACCTTTCGGAGATTTACAACCTGCCGCTCAAGGGCAAACAGCCGAGCGCCACGGACAACAGTGCAGCAGAAGCAGCAGAGGCGGGGGCGAAAACGAGCAGGCCTGAGCCGACAAAGGAGGGGTGAAGAAAAGTGAGGGCATGGCTCGTAGCGACAGCGCCGAAGCGGGCGCGATTCAGCAGAGGTGCAACACAGAGCCTCGCTGACGTTTCTCGGCGGTATGCACGGCGTGCAGGCGAGAGGCTTAGCTCTTTGTTTCTGTTTCTGTTTCTGTTTCTGTTCCTGTTCCTTTGACTGACAGTGGCGGGCTGCAGGGCAGATCGAGCACGGAGAAAGGCAGATTGGCATGCGAGGGTTCACTCGGTCTGACGCAGAACAGAGTCAGGCGTCCCAGGACAGGCGAAGTCCCCCGCCAATAGATGATTACGTGTATCTTACAGCTGCATCGCAAAAGGTAGACACAGACCTCGGCAGAGTGCCTGCTACTATGTAGGAAACAGCAGATACATAGTAGAACGGTTGAAGCAAGGGATCCCGGTCTTTGTTGCATCCGCCTCTCCAAGAGACACACGCGGATGGAGACACGCAGTGTGTGAATCGGACAAGGGAGGGCAGGGATGCGAGATATTAATGTCCGCACTCGTACAAAGCATGCAGACAGGGTCCGCAGGCGGCTTCTTGCCTCTTGCAGCAAGGTCACCGCGCCATATTGCGTCGCATAGGTGCGAATGCTGACCGCCAAGTGCGGTGGCATGTACGAGTAAGATAAGATACATGATTGCTTCACACTCAGTGATTTCCAGGCTGGCTAACGCTAGGTGCTTATGGGTCGGCGGCTAAGCTTCATTGCGTTAAATTTAACGAGGCACAGGCACGAGTGGGTATGATCCAGCAGGCCGGCTCACCCTCTCCTTTGGCAACGGGGCCGAAGATCGCCCCTCAACGAAGAGGAAAAAGGAAGCTTGGATGATCTCCAGCATCTACGGAGTACTATGTAATAGTGGTACACTCGTAATGCCCAATTGCTGTTTCGGTCTGTGGAAATTCTTAATTCTACAGGCACACCAGCACACACGCACTACGATGCTATCAGATTAAACCCCCCTCCATACTAACAAACGATCCACGCTGTCTCGCTTAAGGCTGGCCAATCAGGCGCCTCCCTCGCTCGCTTGTTCCTGCCGGGGCTATAGCAGGGGCCCAAACCTCACACCTCACTTGGTCGCCGCCAGCTCGTCTATCGCCCACAAATGGCAGCTGCCTATGAAGAGAAAAGGACAAGGTTGGAAAAGGAGAAAGAGAAGAGGGATAAGGGGGGAAAGGGGGGGGGGGGGGGGGGAGAACACGCACTCCGCCCGTGCCCCCCATATCTCACCGCCCAGACTGTCTCGCGCCTTCCTCTGTTCCCTGTTCGTTCGACGCACCGAATGCACCTTCCTCGGCTTCGCATCCCAGATCCCGGTGGCCCCTTCCGTGTTTGCAAGGCTACTATGTATGGAGGTGCCTCAGGCGAGCTCCACGAGCTTCTGCAGGCAGGCCTCTGCATGCGAGCAGAGGGTACGGTGCAATCTTCCGTGCAGGTGACAGGCCGCGTCTCCCTGTTCGAAGCGCACTAGACCTGGGAGATCCCTTACATCCACCAATGACTCTGCGGGCCGCTTCCTACGAGTATGTCTCTCGCTACCTGTAACACCCTATTCGCCAGCATGCATCTGGATCCGCGCCAACATATCAGACTTGGCGAGCCTAGCCATGCTAATGCGGCTCTGGGGGCAGGAGCGAGCCAGCCGACCCAGCACTTACCATTTCATTCCTTGTGCCTCTCTGTTTAGCCCTTTGTATCTGGCGATTATGAGTCCACTCGACAATCCGCCTCCCACCTCTTTGCCGACGCTTCTCACACGCATGTCTCCTGTTTGTCGGCTCATCTCGCCTGTCCAGCTCGCTTCTCTCCTGTGCGCCCCCTCTGATGATGGGGGCTTTCCCGTTGTCACATATAGCATATAAACGTCTTGACAACCGCCGGTCTGCCCACCCTGTCGTCCTCACACGCAGATCACCGGCAGACGGTTTTCTCCTGCAGGTGCTCGTGCTACAAAATACTACACTTCCTCCAGAGCTGCATTCTAGAGCCGTTCTCTGCAGCCGGCCCGCCCCTCCCCCCTTCGCTTCTTCTGTCTGTCCTCGGCTTTCGGCTGCTTCTGTCTCGCTACGGGGAATAGGCTCGCACCCTCGCTCCGAAGACAGCCACTGGTCACAGGCCCTCTCTCTCTGCAGAGCCCTTGCTACCCTGTCGTCCCCTGTCGTCCTCTAGCTCGAAAACGATAACCTTAACCTGCCTTGCTCTCGGGAAAAAAAAACCATTGCCCCGACGGCCTACCACCCTTCGCCTCTGCCCATGCTGTCACTTCGCACACGGCATCTGTCTCTTCCACCATTCGCCCGCAATGGATGCATGTACCGCCTAGTCGCCAATCTCTGCCAGTGACGTGGCCATCGATGGGAATATCGGGAGTGCGTACCCCCCTCCCTCTCATCTTCGTGTAAGATACGATACTGCCTGCCGCTACCCCTTTTCAGCTACATTCTCTCCAACGTGCCTCCCGTCTTCTCGCTGGTCTACATCCTGTTGTATGATCTCCTGATATAGACAGGCCGCGCGATACCTTTAAAAGCGGAATTTCTCCACCCACAATCGACATCTGCTCTGGAATTTTGATTCTTTCGACCCGACATGTTATAATTCACACAGCCGAACCGGCCAGAAATCCCAAGGGGTTGATAGTATTTCAGGTCTGTGTGACAGAACAGAAGAGCCAGGGAGAGTGCAATTGTGGCTCTTTCCCCCTTCCCGTTTCCCTCGCCTTTTTTTATCTTGTCTCTCGTCTGCTTTGGCGACCCCCTCTCCTGTATTCCGAAATTACGCCTAGAGAGCGTACCATGCTACAGACGCAGACGTGTCTTTCCTGGAGCCCCCTGGAGGCTTCTCAAAACCGTCCCCGTTGCCGTTACCCTGACCGTCATTACCGTCATCCCCTTTACCTTTATATTCGCAGTCAGCAGCACCATCGTTGCTGCCACCTCCCTTGCAGCTGCCATCACAAGAATCAGTACTCGGATATCTGTTCTTTTACCTTCTATCCCTCTTACTCGCGAGTCTCCGAGGCACCCAGACAATCCGTGCCACTGAGACTTGACGCGGTGCGCGCCGCTGTACTAGAGCTGGCCACCCTGCAGCGTCCCACGAGGTCACAAACCCGAAACTGTGGCTACCAGACGATCTCTGTCCAACGCAAGCCAAACCGCCTAGCACTGATGCCGTTGCCACCCATGCAGCAATCCCCGCTGCCAACCGAGCAGTCTCTGCAGGATGTACGGGACGTCATAAGCTCGTCCGTCTTACCTGGTACAACCATAACCTCCATTGCACTACTTCCAAACAAAGGGCTACGTCGAGTATATGAAGTCCGGCTCTCCGACGCTACGAGAGCGCTTGTCGTCATCCCACCTCATCCAATGTCAAGACTCCTACGTTCCGAACAGATGATGACAAGGACCGAGGCCATGGTGATTCGCTGGCTGAGAGAAGCTGTTCAGCTGTCGGCAAGTTGCGATATACCCTCATCAGCACCAAGGATCAGCAGCCAAGCTTCTTCCGCAAGCAGTGTCCAGTCAAAACAAGAGGCTGGACTATCTGAGAAAGTACACGTCGCCTCTGGTGCCGAAGAGCACAATCGTGCTTCATGCACCGGTGATATCAGTCTCTTGAATTTCATCCCCGCCCCATTTCCTCCATCCCCATTTTCACAGGCACCAGCAGGCCGTCAAGGCTCTGATGCTTCGTTCTCTACACCCTTCAGTGTCAGTGTGCCACCACCAGGAGTTCCGATATCCGCATTAGCTATACCTCTCACTCCAGAGGAGCGAATGGCCGTGGATTACCAGACTGGCAAGCTTGTTCGCAAGCTGTCTCGTCTCGCGCCGATATCTGGAAAGTTCGGGCCTGCTTTAGCCGTGCTAGAACCGTCGGCCAAACACGATCCTACCCGAGGAGACGACGGCATGGCAGGAATGGGAACATGGTCGGTAGCGTTTCACTCTATCCTCGAAAGCATCTTGCGCGACGGCGAGGACGTGGCCGTTGCTTTGGCATATCCCACCATCCGGAAACATTTCCAACGCCTGAGCCATATATTGGATACCGTTGTGACCCCATGCCTGGTTGTGGTTGACATCGCAGATGACACGAATCTGCTGGTTGAGCGTTCATCAATCTTGGGGGAAGATGCATATACTGCTCCGGGGCCGACGGCAACTCGGAGAGGCAGCCTGGATACAACTATCGAAACGTCAACAAAGCAGGCAGGTGAAGGCACAGGAAGGGACTCATCGTCACCTGTGTCTGGGGGATCTTTTGCCGATATTGCTGTTACCGGTATCAGAGACTGGAGCCACTGTCTGTTCGGCGATCCATTATTTGCATCAGTATTTTGTGATCAGCCTAGTGAGCCCTTTTTACTCGGTTTCAGCGGTGCCGAGGCCGAAGCCGAAACAGCCCAGCAGCATAGGGATCCATGGATGAGCGTCGAGAGCAAAGAGAATAGGACTGCAAGGCTTCTCTTGTACCAGTGTTACCATGCCGTCGTGGACATAGTCAAAGGCTTCTACCGTCCAGGCCGTGACCAGACGATTCACGAACTAGCAGCGAGAAAACGGCTGGCGGAAATCCTGGCCAAGTTGGAAACCGTCAGAGAAGACCCAAGACGTGCTTTACAGCACCGAAGACCTAGTGGGGGAGTGTCTCCTGCGAAAAAGTTGAAATCAGGCCATGCTGGGCACCCATGAGGAAAACAGAAGATCGGCTACCAAGCGAGTCTCTGCTGATTGATCCTGGCAGCGGGTGGTTTCGGCAATCTGCATCATCCGAACATCTCAATTCGGCGGGTTTGTGCTTTCCTTCCTGTTGCTTTTTCAGTGGTGTTAGCCTCGTTTTCATGTTTACATTTACATCCACCGCAGCCCATTCAAACTGCTTCAAGATATATAGAACCAGACTTGTAAAGAGATAGCTGCTTCGATTAAACAATATAAACACATGTGTCCTACAGAGGCAGCTATTTTTAAGATAGCCATCGTCGGCCGTCCAGCATTCTATCCACCCCCTGTGTTCCTGCCTGTTTTATCCTCGTCCTCGTCCTTGCCTTCATCATCGTCGCGGGGGAGATTCAAGCCCATCATCCCCAGGATGTTGCCAGCAGGACCTGCCATACCTGCCTGGCTCTTAAAACTCTCCAAAAGATTTCTAACCAGGTTGTAGTCCACATCCACTTCCCCCTCCTCGTCACTCTCCAGCTCGTCGGCCTTTCTGCTGTCGGTACTGGGCCCCCCTGTGACCATAGCCGAGCTTGCCTTTGAGGGCGGATTGAGTCGTAGAGCACCGTGCTCTTTCAATTCGGCCTCAAACTGTGCTGCAAGATCCAGAATACCCTCTTCATCGTTTGTGTCGTCTACAGCGGCACCTGAATTCCCCGAACGCGTTACAGCATCGCTACCAGTACCCACCGGTGTTGCAGGAGTCTCTGTTGCATTTAACACCGGCATATGTGATGGTGTCGCCTCGGATGCGGTGTCGGGGGGAAGTCCCATCATTTCTCGCATGAGACGTGAAAAGGTCTCTTCATCAAAGCTCACGTCACTATTGTCGTCCTCGCTGTCCTCTTCCTCGTCGGTGTCGTCGTCTTCGTCCATCTTGTCCATCTCTATGCCATCAGGGCCCGCCTCATCGTCGTCCAAGAATGCCTGGAAGCGCGACACGATCTTTTGAAGATCGGCCTGTACTTGCGAGTCCCCAAAGCCAGAGCCGTTCAAAGCTTCCATATTGCCAGCTGCACCGAACTCGGTGGCCGATGTTGGTCCGTCGACATTGCTCCGCGATGCGTTATTTAGCTCGCGTTCAAAGTCTTCAAAATTGATATCCAGCCAAGACTCATCATCGTCGCGATTGACATCTCTCCACGACAGAATATCCCCATCTGTCGGTAAAAGTCCGGCATCGTCACCGTCTTCGGCAAGGTCTTCAAGAACAAGCCCAACCTCTCGCACAAGGCGGCTGTTGTTTGTTCCGGCTGTCAATGCCATGAGCTCAAATCCGCAGGTGATTTTCATGCCCAAGTTCGCCATTACTCGAATCTTCCGACTGTCTGTTGCTGGCATGCTGTCACCTTGAGCCCCTTCTTTTTCAACTACCGATCTTACACGTGCCGCAAACTCTTTGGACCAGACCTCTGGTGGAGTGAACCTCAGCCCTCTGAGTTGGGCGAAGAGGACCTTGGTAAACCTGACGCTGACAGAGACCAGGTCTATGGGTGGGAACTGGATGTTTTTTTGGTCGGGCGAAAAGACGCGTCTTGTGATATCCGGGTCCCGCATATAAAATGCCTCGATAGCTGGCGCGATAGCTTGGGGCCGGTCGTGTAAAATAAACGCCACCTTCCTAGGGATGAGCACTCGAGCGCAGTGTACCGAAGCTTTGATTTGGCTGGGGTATTTGCCCAATCGGTAAAAAGCCTCGGCCTCTAGAGCCGACATATGGGACAACCCTCCGGGATCCGATTTGATCGTTTGTACCGCCTCCGTTAGTGAGATGGATGAAGAGTCGCCGACTCGCTCAGGGACCAAGGAAATGACTTTGAGCTGACCATCATGGATCCAGACACGGTTGGCATCCATCTCGGGGTTGAGCCATTTGGGCACAGTTTTAGCAGCCTCGACGAGCAGAAACTCGCCATCGCTATCACAGATACGGGCCCAGAGATCTGAAAACGATTTGCTGAGCTCACGCAGTATGTATACTATCAGCCACTCATCCTCAACGCAGTCGCCATAATCGGTCACGCCGTGGAGATACAGCAGACCTAAACGATAGGTTAGCAAAACACGGACTGGTTCTTTAACGTTGAGGTTGTTGTTACCATTTTGACTGACGACCTCGAGATTGAATGACTCTCGCTGCCAGATGTAGTCTCGTGTGAGTTTTTCCGACAAACGTAATGCAGTTTTGCGAACATTTTCGAGTTTGGCTAGCGGTTTAGAGTCTGCAGCCTTAACATCAAGATCCCCCACAATGAAAAGCATATATTCAGCAGAGTTCTCTGGCAAAATCCGTCTGAGCGCTAACGGATTGAGGTCATTGTTGCTTCCAACTGTTTCGTCTTCCATATCTGAAGTAAACGATCCAGTCAGACGTATTTAGAGCTGCAACATCGGTTACCGTACATTGGAAGACACCAGGATATTGGTAGACAGAGCATAATTATATTACACAGTGTACACAGCGTACATAGCGTACATATGCAAGAACCGGCATATCTGGCAAACCGATCTTTAAACCCGATGGTGGATAGTGTGATATTTGCCATTTCGGGGCGACGTCCTCATCATTAGCGCCTAATTGCAAGCGCGCTTCTTTTCCAGACGCGTGCTTCCAATAACGTCGCGTTCCGAATCTACATAGCTGTCCCGCAGCGGCCATTCACGATACTCTACCTGACTGAGTGCCACCTCTCTGTGCGTGCAGTCAACATGCCAGGCCGTACAAGCCGTGCAGGCTCTGGCGGTTCTGGGCCATCCCAGAGGAAGCGCTCACGGCACGTCATGGAGGACGCGTCCGTTGACAATGATGAAATGGAGGTTGTCGCGGTAGCGGAGGCGAGATCCTCTTTGCAATACTCCTCTGTAAGGCTGACCCAACCTAACCCTACCTCGCTCCCTCCTACAACGCCGAGGACAGCTTGCTGATGCTGTACTTTACTGCAGGGGTCGAAGCGAGCCCGGCTATCCGGTACAAAGGACGCTCGACCTGAAGCCCGAGGCGATGGAGAGGGCGCCTCGATCGTCGTGGGTGAGGACGACTATGGTGCAGATTCGAGGGGTGATGCGGGCAGCGTCGACCTCGAGCCCAATGTTCTCCAGGCCGGCGGCGATTGTGTCGGCCAGCCGGCAGCTTCGCAGTACGAGATTATGCGAGACATGGGCTTCGAGCACCTCCTCCACGAAGAGGAGGACGACATGGTGGCCACACAACGACTCCAACAGCGCGCACAGCAGAACGCAACCGTCGCCGTTGACATTAGTGGCGAAAACCGTAGGGCTGAAAACGGAATCATCGAGCGCGTCACTTGTGTCAACTTTATGTGCCATACAAGGTTAGAATGCGAGCTCGGTCCCCTGCTAAACTTCATCGTGGGCGAGAATGGTAGCGGAAAGAGCGCAATCTTGACAGCGATAACTCTGTGCCTGGGAGCCAAGGCGAGCTCAACGAACCGCGGAGGGAGCTTGAAAGACTTTATCAAGGAAGGCGAGGAGCGTGGATTTCTGGCCGTCCGGATCAAAAACTGCGGGGAGGATGCGTATGAGCGCGATGTATATGGAGACTCCATTATCGTGGAGCGGCATTTCTCCAAGGTCGGCACCAGCATTTTCAAGCTGAAGACTGCCACCGACCGGGTCGTGTCAACTAAGCGCTCCGATGTCGACGATATTGTCGAGTACTATTATCTCCAGGTCGACAACCCCCTAAATGTGCTCTCCCAGGATAACGCACGGCAGTTTCTGAACAGCTCGTCGGCATCCCTGAAGTATAAATTTTTTGTTCAGGGTGTCCAACTCGAGCAGCTGGATAAAGATTACGAGCTGGTGAAGCAGTTCCTTGACGCGCACGACGAACGTATACCACAGCTGGAGGAACGCGTCAAACGGCTGGAGCGGAAGTTCGAAGAAGCGCAGAAACTGCACAAAACCATTCAGGACAACCAGGAGATGCGGTCCAAGAAACGCCAATACACGAACCAGCTGGCATGGTCACAAGTTGTGGAGCAGGAGTGCATCCTGGAGGATTGCGAGCAGGCAGTCCTGAAAGCCGACAACAATATCGCCGAGGCCGAAACGGTGCGGGACGCTGCGACGCAGAAGCTTGAAATCGAAGACGAGAAGCTTCGCCGGGCCGAGGAAGCACTTGCGGCATTGGAGGTGGAAGCTGGCAGCTACAGGGAACGGGTCGAGCGAGCCGCGGAAGAATACAATTCCTCGACCAACGAGCTGCGAGGCCTACACGCCGACGAGCGGGACATCCACAGTCGCCTAAAAGCAGCCTCGGACCGTGCAAAGGATTTGCAAAACAAGATACAGGAAGAGCAGCAGCGCCTCGAGGATGCCAACGGCAACGTGCACCGGGAGACGCAGGCCCGACTGGTGGACGCAAACCACAAGCTGGAAGAGATTGAGCGCGATATCGTGCAGGAAACCGATCGCCTTCCTCAACTGCAGAAAAACCTCGCGTCTGCGCAGACAGAAGCACAGAAGCTGGCCACCGAGGTGTTCCGCAAAAAGGAGGACGTCCGGGCGAGAGAGGTTCGCATCCGCAGCCTGGAGCAGAGCCGTGGCTCTTCGTCCCAGTACGATGCGTTCGATCCCCGGATGGCAGAGCTCGTTGCCCTGATCGAGCGGGACGGACGATTCTCGCGGAAGCCGGTCGGGCCGTTGGGGACCAAAATCCGCGTGCAGAAGCCGGTTTGGGCACCGATCATGGAGAAGACGTTTGGCGGATCGCTCAACGGGTTCATCGTGACAAGCCACGGCGACCAGCAACATCTCAGCAGTCTGATCAAGCGCTTGAAGATGACGGGCATTCCCATCTTCATTGCCAATGCGAGGCCCATCGACACAGATGGCAAGGAGCCCGATGCGCAGTTCGACACGATCCTCCGGATTCTGGAGTTTGACGACGTGCTCGTCCGGGACCAGCTCATCATCAACAACTACATTGAGCAGGTGATCCTTGTGGAGGACCGCAAAAAGGCGCAGCAGGTCATGTTCAACGGGTCGGCCCCCCGCAACGTGGCGGCGTGCCTGACGCTCCACGACAAGAAGCGTGGCGAGGGTCTGCGGCTCACGAGCCGGGGCAACGGAAACGTGAGCACGACGCCTGTGGTCCCGGTCCTGTCGCAGCGGCCGCGGATGAAGACGGATGTGGGGAGCCAGATTGCCGTCCAGACCGACATCCTTGCGCAGAGCCGGGAGGAGCTGCGGGCCCTCAACATGCAACTGAACGAGCTCCAGCGGGGGGAGCGGCGCTGCGAAGACGAGATCAAGATGCAGGTGCGGCGGATGGAGACGCTGCGGAAGGCAGCCCGCGGGGCGGGCGTGTCGATCCGGCAGATCGAGGAGGAGCTGGACAAGTTTGAAGGCGCTGACGGGCGGCTGCAGGCCCTGCAGGAAGAGCTGGAGCTTGCCAGGAGGGAGAAGGACCAGTTCGGCGGGCAGTATGGCGACGTCAACGTGAAGAAGAACCAGCAGAACGTGGAGGTGGAACGGCTCAGGAGGAAGCTGGACGGGGAGAAGGAAGAGCGCAACGACTTCCAGGTCAGGATTGAAAAGTCGACGCGGAAGGTGGAGAAGGCGCAGGACCTGCGCAGAGTGGCCCTCGTGGCGAAGAACGAGGCGTTTGAGAGGATCGGACTGCTGAATGAGCGTAAGGAGGTGGCTGAGAGGAAGCGCGACCGGCAGGCGGCGCAGGTAGAGAACTTTGCGAAGCAGGCAGCGATGGTGAGCCCGACACGGGTGGAGATTCCAGAGGGCGAGACGTATAGCAGCGTGGAGAAGAAGCTGGAGACGCTGGTGAGGCAGCTGGAGGCCCGGCGGCGAAAGGTGGGCATGACGGACGAGGAGGTCAGCAACCGGGTGGTGGAGACCAAGGAGGCATACGAAAAGATCAAGGACATCTGCGACGTGAGCAAGGAGCATGTCCACGCGATCAAGAACGCGCTCTGCAAGCGGCTGGCCAAGTGGAGGCAGTTCCAGCGCTACATCTCGGCCAACTCGCGGACCAGTTTCATCTACCTGCTGTCGGAGCGGGGGTACCGCGGCAAGCTGCTGCTGGACCACAAGAACAAGAGGCTGCAGGTGCAGGTGGAGCCGGACGACACACGGCGGACGGTGTCGGGACGCGACACGAAGACGCTGTCGGGCGGCGAGAAGTCGTTCTCGTCGATCTGCCTGCTGCTCTCGATCTGGGAGGCGATGGGGTCGCGGATGCGGTGTCTGGACGAGTTTGACGTGTTCATGGACAATGTCAACCGCGACGTGAGCACGAACATGCTGGTACGTTTGGATTCTGGCTTCTTCTGGACGCCGGGCCTTTGCTGACTTTGTTCCAGGTGGACGCTGCTCGACGGTCCGTGGGCCGGCAGTACATCTTCATCACGCCCAATGCCATCCAGGGCAGTGCCAGACACGCCCCCGACGTCAAGATCATCCGGCTGACGGATCCGCGGCAGGGAACGCTCGACGCACGACCATAGGAAGACAGACCCCGGGGGGGCGGTGCCGGTGTTTTTGCTGTGGCTTTCCATCTTGGCGTTAGGGCTGGCGTCTTCCTCGGCGAGCCTTTCTGGCGGATGGCGTACTACTAGACGGCAGCAAGGAGAAAGAGGAGGACTGTACGAGAGCGTGCTCGTCTCTGTATTTTTGTGCGACCATTGTTAGACACAGTGCCATGTGGGTGGGATACCCAATATGAGAGCCCCATGGTAGGGAAAGAGAGGTTGTGTTTGTGATGACGCAATGCAGATATCCTGTTCTATGTAGCGTCTGAATGCAGCGAGTCTTTTTGGATACAGCGGCATGGTGGCATGGTGGCAGGTGGGAGAGGGGGCAGCATGCAGCAGGGCTCAGATGGGCACGCCCTTGCTTCGGAGGACGTTGACGCTGGCACTGGCAGCAAAGCCAGCCCACTGGCCGGCAGCGCTGAGGTAGCCGCCGACGTCCTGGGCCTCCTGGAAGCGGCGGTGAAGGAAGTCGCGGGTGGCAGCAAAGTCCGGATCGGGATCGGTGGTCATGAACAGCTCGCTGGAGGCGTAGATGGCGGAGAGAGAGGCACGCTTGGCGTACCACGACGGGTCAGCGGAGGTGTCACCGGCCAGGGCCCAGATTTCGTCGACGAGCAGGGCGAGTTCTCGCAGCGAGGTGGGCACGAAGCTGGGCTGGGCCATGATGGCGAGGGCCTGTTGGACGAACGGGTTAGCGAGGGCCACAAGGTGGAAGGACGGGAGCCGAGGACGGGGGAAGAGGTCGGCCCTCCGTCCAGGCTCCTGGCACGCACCTCTTGCCAGCGGCCGACGACGGCCCTGTTGCCCAGCAACCGCTCCCACGTAATGCGTTCGGCGCGAGCAGCAATGTCGGCTGGTGCCAGCGGGGCCGTCTGCGGTCCGGCCGGCGCGTCGTCGCGGATGGCGCGGCAGCGGCCAGCCAGGGCGACGCGCTGGCTGACGAGGTGCCAGCGGACGAGGGTGAAGACGCCGTCGGGCAGGACGGCCGTGCTGATGCTGGGGTAGCCGGCGTCACGGGCGCCGAGGCCGAGGGCGCGGTCGGAGAAGCCGTGCTCGGGAACGTGCCGATAGGCCGCCGACAGCATGGCCTGCTCCTCGGCGCTGAAGCGGTCCTGTGACGACGGCTCTGCCGGATGGTCGAGCGAGTGGTAGCAGCGGCCGCCGGGAGGGCTGGGGGCGCGGGGAGCGGCCGGGACGTGCTGCGGGAGACGGAGGACGAAGAGAGGATGGCGATGTCGGCACGGCTGCTGCGACGGCTGCTGTGGCGGCCGGGCTGCGGCCGAGAAGGGCGCCGAGAGGGGCGTGGCGACGGCCAGGCGGGTGGCGGCGGCCAGCTGCGGCCGGGGCACCACGGCAAGGCTTCTGGCGACCGGCGGCATGGCGGTCGATGTGGAAGATGTGAAAGAGAAGCTCTCAATTGCAGCTATTTTTCAATATATGATTTTCTAGTGTATTTCGAGGAAGGCACGCGCTTCTGGGGGAGGGCCCACCGGGTTTTGCCGGAGAAAACATAGTGCGGCTCCAGAGCTCGTCCGTTTCGCAGCCTGCGTTCCGTCTTGCAGGTGCTTCTAACATATTGAGCACGGAGTACGGAGTACATACTTATGTATCCAAGATATCTCAAGATATGTAGCTTATCTGGCAGACACCACCAGGGCTGCACGGCCAGACGGTCTGCTCAGGCCGTTTTCTTTTTTCCCCCTTCCCGTTTCCCGGTTTCCATTGGTTTTCTTCTCCCATCTTTCCCCTTCTCTTTTCCCTCTTTGCCCTCCTCTCTTCTCTCTCTTGTTTTTCTACTTGCCGAGACTGTGCCCGGCAGCTGTCAGCCGACACGCCATTTCGTCACCTTGATGGGCTAGCTCTTGCCCAAGTGGCCGGTCTAGTCGTGGGAATGCAACAGACAACGGAAGTTGCAAGAACCGACGAAGCCTGCGTTTTGCTGGACAAAACGGGCAAGACGGACTACATAGTATCTTAGAAGGGGGGGGGGGGGGGGGGGGCAGCAGAAGCGGGCGGGCCACGGCAGACTCAGTCAGATACGAGCAGCTCCCAGCGGCGGCCATTGGAAGAGAAGCGTGTTGCGTATGTGCCTCCTTTTACATAGTCACCCTTCACCGGCTGAAATGGCTCTGTCCGGTTGGCCAACTGAGCTGCTGGCGGCTCTCGCAAAGCCATTGATAAGTAGGAGAAAAGAGGGGCGAGCGGTTCGCTGGGGAGACACAAGGCCACTGCATGTTACCGCGCAGAATCCTGTGCATCTCTTGCTCGTAAGATACTATTTCTACACCTTTGCGAGCTGCTGCGCGTTCCATGCCCCCCCCCCCCCCCCCCGTCTGCTGCTCTCTGTCATATGTCGTTTTTGGTTGGCACCTTGTCGTTCTCCGTCGCAGCAAGCCGGTCCGGCCAGAGGCCGACAGAAGGCAACAGAAGGCTGGTCGTGTCGACACTGACCAGACAGACACTAACGCATGCACAATGCCGGTGCATATGTGCAGTCCTTTGTACTGCACACGATGTCTGCATCGGGAAGAGCGTCGAATGTTGCCCTGCCGCCTGGCCGCAGGCACTCTTTGTCATGTACGGAGCAAGATAAGATATCTTACTTTTACTATGTATCTATCTGACATGCTTCAGACACGTCCCTGTTGTCGGGACAAGGCTCGTTGGCTAGCTGCCTGGTGGGTGCAGCTGCCACCGCAGGGTCTCTCTGATGGATGCTGGCCTGCCAGCCTTAGCAGCCGCCACGCTGTCGACGGGGGCCTTGATAGCTTAGCGGGGGGCCAGTCGCGGTCGCCACGGATGCACTAATGCTGTCCCGAGGGGCCGTGTTGCTCTCTGGCGGCCCCCCCCTCCTACCAATTTTTTTGCGCACCCCGTATCTTTTTTTTTGGTTCTGCTTTGTTTGGCTGTCCGTTGGTTGCTAGGCCCCCCTGCTCCTTCGCTGCGGCGGCCGACCCGCCCAGAGCAAGTGCTGTGATTCGTCTGCCGCGTACTGGCTCTTGCTCGATCGTACCTGCCGCTAGCAAAAAAAAAAAAAAAAAAAAAAACAAGGCGTTCCTGCTGCCTGATGCGTTCTTCACAGCTGCCCGGCGTGTCCTGCGTATTATACAGCCTCTTCCTTCCTTCCTTCCTTCCTTCCTTCCTGCTATGCGCCCCATACTCGTCTTTCGCAAAGTCTTTCCAGAAGCTGCACCACACCCTAAAGTCCAGGTCGACTTGCCAGCCAAGCCGGTCTCCCCAGCCACATTGGCAGACTACAAAACTAAGATAAGATACAACACGCCAAAACAGCTGCACCATCCCCCCCCAAACCAGCCAGGCGCTCCTTGTGCACAGTGCCCGAGAACCGAACCACACCCCCTAACGGCCTGGACTTTCTCGTCGACGCCCTTCCTCGCAAACCGCTCATTCTCTCCACACACACTCTCCCTCTTCCTCTCTCACGCGCACGAAAATACTGCAGACTTTGTCACCTTTCATTCCCGGCACAAGTACGGGGATATGTATGTACCCGTTACTCCATCTCTCGCCGCGCTCTCCCCATCCTCTCTTTCACTGCTGGCTCCTCTTCTCACCCACGCCTGCAGATAGACCCTTCCGGCCAAGAATCGCGTCGGCCAACGACCCCAACAGTCCAGCGAACTAAACCACGCTGCCGTCCATCCTCGTCCATCCTCGTCCATCCTCGCCCTCCTCGTCCAGTCACCCCCTTCTCGCCTCCCCTCCCATCCATCCATCCATCCATCCATCCATCCATCCACACCCCCTCCCCTCCATCCCCCGTCCATAAGTCGCCTATCCATCACCCCGATTCGCGCCATCCTCACCATCTTCACACCCTCCCACCCTCCCACTGTCGAGCTTCCATAGCTTGCTGGCCCATCTGAGCCGCGACGACTGCTCGTCATCTCCTCCACCCTTCGACTCCCTTCCATCCTGCCCGGACTGCCCGTACAAACAAATCCCCCTTTCCTCCTCTCCTCTCTGCTTGCTATTCTACTGTTGAACCGTCATCACCCCGGCCGCTCCCATCCAACCCGTTGAACTGCCCGCCCCTCTTGCCGAATTTGCCTCTTTGAGCATTGATTATTTATCATCATGGGTAAGTCCATCTTTCGAGTAATACGTCGTACTGTGCTTTCTTCTCCCGTCCTCCCCCCGTCCTGCCCCGTTCCCCCGGTCCTCTCCGTTGCGTCTCCGTTACCTTGATCAACCGTTTTTGTTGCTCTGTTTCTCCACGCCCTCCCACGACCCCCCCCCCCCAACACCCTCCCCCCCCCCCCCCACCCCTCCCGCCCGCCCCCCCCCCCCCCCCCCCCCCCCCCCCCCCCCCCCCCCCCCTCCTCTCCCCTCCTCCCT
>JANSMH010000100.1:0-83757 GCA_029299595.1 Grosmannia serpens
AGATATGTCAACCAGCGAAGTGGATGTGGGATCAATAGAGCCAAAAAAAGAAAAAAAAGGACAAGGAAGAAGAAGCGAAGAGGGAAGGCGAGAGAGAGAACAGAGGAAGAAAAAAGAAAAAAAAAACAGAAAAATAAAGAAGGAAAAAATACCAAACTTCTCCCCCGGGTGGGTTTGAACCACCAACCTTTAGATGGCTACTGTATAACAGTCTAACGCGCTATCCAATTGCGCCACGGGGGATTGAATGGAGGATTCCGGACACAATTGCGGGTCGCGAAGGAAGTTTGACGATGCCACAAGAGCAGGGCGGTTCTCGCTGTCTTTTTGGACAGAGATATAAATAAAACTGCCAAGAGGGTGCCTCTCTGAAAGAAGCTTAATTTACCGGGACCAACGCCAGGTGAGCCCTGTCGTCACGAGGACTCTCCCTGCATGGATCGGCGGACGGCCTTTGGAAACAATTCTTGTGCGAAATAGCAGCTTTTCCTCTGGCGGACAGGCTGGCCATCTAGTTAGATTGAAAGTCTCAGCCGAAGCGATCTGAAACCCCAATCCTCCACGTTCAGCTCCGAACCAGCTCAGCCATGCCGGCACGATGCCTATTCCGGGCGATATCGACAATGGGCCTCTGGCAAGCAGCTTGCGTCTATGCAATATAGGCTGAGGTGTGCGATGTGGTCTCAGGATGCAGCTGCCACGGCCGGTCGTTTACGTGCCGGACATCCGGCGGGTCTGCACCAACACAGAGCTCTAGTATATAGACAGAAGCACCCATTGCACTCGCTGTCGACTGGGTGGTCGAGCTGGCTGCATCCCATCCCCATCCGGCGACGGGTGTGGCTTTGTCTGCATCTGCGTTGGACCGTCTTTGCCCGTCTTTGCCCGTCTTCGCCTGTCTTTATGCCCATGCACTCCTTTGTTCATCGTGCATTAATAGTCGTGCCGAACTCGCACTCTTTCTTGCCGGACGCACCACATTCGTTCGAGGCCCCTGGCTGCTTCACGCCCTTTGCACGATGCGCTCGTTTTTCCAACTTGTCGTGGCGACACTGGCAGCCGTTGCCGGCCAGGGCGAGGCGGTACCGGCCATCCATGGCCACCAGCACACACACGCGGTGCGTTCGACGACGTCCAACCGGACCGACGCGGCGGCGGGCGACTTTTACCTGCGGGTGATGGCGCTCGGCGCATCCATCACGTACGGCTTCAAGTCGGCGGACGGCAACGGCTTCCGCAAGGTGTTTCGGCAGGCGCTGCGAGCCAAGGGCTGGCAGGTCAACATGGTGGGAGACGTGAATGCGGGCAGGATGAAGGACAATGTGAGTGTGGTGTGTGGTGTGTGAAGTAGGCTCTTTTGACGCTGACTCGAGGCAGGACAACGAGGGCCATCCGGGCTTCCGGGTGGACCAGATGATGAGCGTCGTCAACGCGTCGGTGCCGCGGTGGAAGCCCAACGTGGTGCTGGTAAACTGCGGGACCAACGACGCGTACCAGAGCTACGAGGTCGACGGGACGGGGGCGCGGATGGGGCTGCTGCTGGACTCGGTCTGGAGCGTGGTGCCGGAGGCGGTGGTGGTGCTGTCGACGCTGCTGCCACAGGCCAAGAACCCGGGCGGGGTGGAGAGCATCAACGGGCAGTACCGGACGCTGGCGACGGGCCTGCAGGCGGCGGGACGGAAGGTGGTGCTGGCGGAGATGAACGACGGGTGGATCCAGGAGAGCGACCTGGTGGACGGGGTGCATCCGGGGGTGGCGGGCTATATGCGCATGGCGGCACGGTTTTCGCAGGCGGTGCAGATCGCCAACAACCGGGGCTGGCTGACGGCGCCGGTGGCGATGGGCCAGTCGGACGCGGCGACGCCGGACGCGGACAAGTGCCGCAAGACGAGCGACGAGGCGGTGACGGACGCGGGCGAGGCGGGGACGCAGGTGCTGCTGGGGACGTCGGCGATGGTTGTGGACGATGGGCCGTACGTGCACGCGTCGGTGTCGCGCGGCAGCGTTCTTCACGGGCGGCTGGGCGCGCACGAGACGGTGCTGTTTGCGCAGCTGGTGGCGACGACGGACGCGGAGGCAGCGCAGCGGTCGGCGGTTCTGGACGAGCTGGTGTACACGGTGGGCGGGCAGGCGTACATGCGGCTCAACGAGGGCAACGGGACGTTTGGGGAGGCGGTGGCGGTGACGACGAACGTGGACTGCGACGCGGACGGGCTGCGGTTCGGCGACATCAACGGCGACGGGCTGGACGACTGTCTGTGCGTGGCGGCGGACGGCAGCGTGGCGGCGTCGGTGAACCGGGGACAGAACCCGCCGGCGTTCTCGTACGTGGGGGTGATCCGGGAGGCGCCGGCGTCGGTGTGGAACGACACGGACACGGACACGGACACGGACACGGCCTACAACCGGAGCAGCGTGCGGCTGGGGGACGTGGACGGCGACGGGCGGCTGGACTACTGCGTGACGGGGCCGACGGCGGGGGCGCTGACGTGCGAGCGCAACGGCGGCACGGGCGACCGGCCGGCGTACTGGGAGGCCGTGGACAGCCCGACGCAGACGACGACGTTTGTGGACGCGCTGGCGCGGGACGCGGCCGGCGTGCGGCTGGGCGACCTCAACGGCGACGGGCGGGCGGACTGGCTGTGGCTGGACGACGAGGGACGCATCACGACGATGCTCAACGAGCGGGCCGACAGCGCCGGGCTGCGGCCGGCGTGGTGGGACATGGGGGTGACGCACGGCGGCATGGACGCGGCGGGCGCGCGGGCGAGGGTGCGGCTGGGCCGGGTGTTTGGGTCGGGGCGGCTGGACTACGGCTTCTTTGCGGGCGGGGCCGACAACGGCAGCCTGGCCGGGCTGTCCTGGGAGCTGCGGCTGTGGGAGAACACGGGCGGCGGCGGGCGGTGGCCCAAGGGGGACGGGGTGCGGTTCTGCGACATGGACGGCAGCGGCACGGACGACTATGTGTTTGTGGACGGGGCCGGCCAGCTGACGGTGTTCCGGAACCCGCACTGGGCGCCGGCGCCGGCGCGGGCGGTGTCGTCGGCGGGCTGGGCCTGGGACGCGCACGCGGCCGTGCTGCAGACGGGCGTGGCCGACCGGGCGACGGTGCAGCTGGCCGACTGGACGGGCGACGGGCGCTGCGACGTGCTGGTGACGGACGGCGTCGACGGCGGCACGTATCTGTGGGCGACGGGCTTTGACGGCGTGGACGACGCGTTTGCGTACGGGGACCGGCAGCTGGTGGCCGGCGCCACGGCGGCCACGGCGGCCACGGCGGGCTCGACGACGACGGCCTCGGCGGCCTTTTCCGTGTGCTCCGAGGCCAGCGGCCGCCACCCCGACGACCGCGCCGTGCGCTATGCCGATCTCGACGGCGACGGCCGCGCCGACTATCTCTGCATCGCCCCCGACGGCCGCACCACCGCCTGGCTGCACGCGCCCAACGGCTCGGCCGCCCTGCTGCCCGTCCACCAGGTCGTGCCGGCCCAGCCGCAGGACGCCGGCCACCGCCTCGACCGCGCCAGCATGCGCTTTGCCGACGTCGACGGCGACGGCCGCGCCGACCTCCTCTGGCTCGACCGCGCCTCCGGCAGCGCCCTCGTCTGGTACAACGACGGCTACAACGCCAGCACCGCCGCCACCGCCGCCTCCAGCGACTGCACCTGGGCCTGGGACCGCCGGCCCGACCCCGTCTTTGTCGGCGCCACCGCCGCTGCCAACCTGCGCTGGGCTGACCTCGCCGGCCGCGGTCGCGCCGACCTCGTCCACCTCCGGCCCGCCTCCGCCCAGGGCTGGCTCTCCCTCAACGCCTGCGCGTCCCCGGCCGGCTCCGTCGGCGGCGACGACGGCCCCCTCATCGACCCTGGACTTCCTCAACCCCCCGACGACGGCGACACGGCCGTGTACGGTCTGTGATGGGGATGTGCAGGAGGCTGGGGGGATGTGTTTGTAAGAGGCGTATTGTATGACTAGGCAGAGCAGTCGTTGTTATCCCGCCTTGTTGCGCTCTCTCCGTATTTGGTTTGTATCATGGACTATCTTTATCGATCGTCTGCTCACAAAAACGCAAACGCCTGTCTATAGCCTCTTCCGTCTAGTCGCCCGACATCCACCCAGCACCCATGCATCTGCTTTTCTGCACCCCGTCCAGCTCTCCACGCAACGCCTACCGACGCCCCTTGCCCCATCTCATGGCGCCCGGCACGTCGGGGTCGCTCTCGACGTACTTGCACGTCGTAAAGGTCGACCACAGCGAGCCCAGGAACGAGCCCGGCTCGCGGTGGTAGAGATCGCCCACCACGGGCTTGATGGCCTCGGTGGCCTCCTCGGCATAGTAAAAGGGGATGCGACTAGGCACGTGATTAGAAAACGCAACGCCAGCGGGAAACGGGCAGGGCAGGGGAAAGGGGCGTACGGGAACAGATGGTGGGCCACGTGCGTGCCGATGATGCCGTGGAAGATGTGGCGGTCAATGAAGCCAAAGTCGCGGTCCACAGTGGCCAGCGCGCCCTTGACAAAGGTCCAGCTGTCGGGGTCGTAGTGGTGCACGTCGGGGTGGGTGTGGTGGAGGTAGGTAATGGCCACTAGCAATGCTCAGTCAGTCTTGTGTCGCACCCACGGACAGCGCACATCAGCCACCCGCACGAGGCACCAACCTAGCCAGTGGTGCACCCAGAGGTAGGGCACCCAGTACAGCAGGAAGATGGTCTTCCAGCCGTAGACGGCGGCGGCCAGGTGCAGCACGGTGCCGACGATGGCGAGGCCGAGGACGGAGAGGGCGATGAACGGGCGCTCGCTGGGCCGGAACACGGCGCTGGTGGGCTCAAAGTGGCTGACGCGGTACCAGCGGGTCTCCCGGCGCTGCAGGCTCTCCTTGCCGGCGCTGGCGTTGAGGAAGAGGTAGACCTGCCAGCCGCCGAGCTGGTGCAGCAGCAGCGTGAGCACCGTGACGGCCGGCAGGTCGTCGAGCATGTCGGGGTCCATCCAGAACGACGACGCCCGCGTGGCGTAGTGCTCGTCCTTGGTGCGCGGCACAAACGCCATGTCCTTGGCCATGTTGCCGGTGAAGCGGTGGTGGCGGTGGTGCGAGAACTTCCAGCTAAAGTACGGCACGAACAGGAACGAGTGTGCCGCCCAGCCGACGACGTCGTTGAGGCCCCCGTGCAGGCTGAACGCCCCGTGGCCGCACTCGTGCGCCAGGATCCAGAGCCCGGTGCAGAAGAGGCCCTGCACGTAGCCGTACGCGATCCACGCCGCCGCCCGCGCCCACCCGTTGCCGATGCCCGGGATGTACGTCAGGCCCGCGTAGCCCAGCGACAGGATCAGCGCCAGGTCGCGCACCAGGTACCCCAGCGACCGCCACACCGGCGGCTGGAAGCAGTGCGCCGGGATCGCGTTGCGGATCGTGTTGATGTCGGGCAGCGGCCTCTCGCCGCCAGCCGCCGCCGCCTCTGGCTGCTGCTGCTGCTGCTGCTGCTGCCCGCCTTGGGAGCGCTGCAGGTCAGGGGGATTGTCAGCCGAGGGGTCCTCAACACAAAAGCGCATCTCGTCCCGTGCCTGGCCATCCCTACCTGCTTGACCTCCATCGTCTCTGCCTGCGGAATGGTCACCATGCTGCTGATTGTGCGAGGGGAGAGAGCTTGCTGTTGCGAGGAACAAAGATGCTCGACCGCCCTCGGTTTTGGTTTTATTTCTTGTGCCCTTCCCGCCAGAGCAGGGGGTCGGCAACACCGCAGGCCCCCCCCCCCCCCCCTAGCAGAACGTGCGTTTGCATTTTTCGTCAATCGATATTAGCAATTCCAGTGCGCGAGCCCTCCAATTGGCAGGACTGCGCGCATCCACAACGCCTGTCTGCTTTTTATCTCGACACCTTACTGCATGGGCGCTGGCGCGGTCCACAGATCCACCCGGAAAAACACAAAAGTCGAAATATCCGGCCCAAATCTCAACGTAACTCGTAAGATACGTGTACTCAACGGTTATGCTTCTCACCCTCAACAGAGGAGCCCGCCAAGCCGCTGTCCTGACCGCCTGCTCGGCCGAAGCCTTTGCGGCCTCTGCCCATCCACGGCACGATAAGCACCAACTGGCCTGCCGTCCTCGAGCTGCTGTCCTTTTGGGGCCCAGCACGCGGCTCGGCACCGAGTAGGGATAACCGTTCTGGCAGATCCTCTGACAGCACACACCGCCGTCTGCTTCCTGTCGACCGCCGCGTCGCAGCACGCCGTTTTGCAAAATGATCAATCAGTCTGACACCTGTCCAACTCGGCTTGCTGTGTGGCCTACTTTTTTTTTTTTTTTTCCGCCACGGCCCCAGGCACGGAGGGGCGAATCACATGCAAAGGGGGGAAAATAAGGGGAAGAAGGGGAAAAATAGCCAGACAAGCTTTGCCTCGTATTTCTCTGATTCTTGCACCCGACCTTCCCCTGTCACGTGACCACTCCCCGGCTATCTAATCGCCCTGCCGCCTCCTCTGCTGGACAGCCGCGTCCAGGCCTGACAAGGGTCCCCCCCAAGCCTGGCCGCCCTGACAGCTTTGGCCTGGCCTGGCCGTCGATTTGCGGGGAAGCTGCGAATGGCGGACGCCGAAATCGCGCCTGCCCGCCGCCCATTGGCCAGCCGCCTGTCCCTCCTGCAAACGCGCCAGCGCAACCACGCGCGCACAATCCTGCTCCTGCCCTCTACAGACAAGAACAGCCCGCGGCACCGCGGCACAGCTGCCGACAGACGCCGCGCCGACAACAGCCGCTGCCATGGCGCCTGCGGCTCGTCTGCCCGAGCCTGTTGCGCGGGAAAGACTGGCCGCCCAGCTGCCCCACCAACCATCCGACCCACCGAAGCTTAGCGCAGCTGCCTCGCCAAACAAGCGTCATCTCGTCGGCGAGCGAGATTCCCTCGCGTCATCTTCGCTTCCTGCTTCTCCATCATCGTCATGGCTTCCATCTCGACAGCCTGATCCCGCCCTCCCGCCACGACGCTCGACCACTCCCTCGCCGCTCCGTCCCCGTCCTCCCTGCTCCGTCCTCCCGCGCACCTCCGCGTGTGCCTTCGCGTCCGCCATGGACTTCGACCCCAAACACGACCTCTCGCTCAATCTGCCGCTCAGCTTCCCCGGCGACGACTCCGATGCCCAGCCCGCAGACACCGTTGCCGAGAGATACCAGCTGCAGCAGACCCAGCAGACCCAGCAGCAACAGCAGCAGCGACTCTCGCCCGTCCCGCGATCCGGCGCAGAAGGAAAAGTCCCCGAGACCTCGCCGGAACCTCCCACATTCACCGTCTACATACGCGCTCCCGGCCCGCGAAATGGCTTCGTCGACCCGCCCGATGTATGTCTCCCGCATACGACCCGCCCGTGTTCCTATCCTCCCAGCTGACAGCTGTCTTGTCGCAGATCGACTGGAGCCGCGAGAAAGACGACGCTCTGTGGAAAATACTGTCCGGCGTCTCCCAAAACGACATTGACTGTACGTAGAGCCGCTCTGCTAATGTGCGATTCTGCCCCCTTCTGCCCTCTGTCTGTCCGTCTACCTGCTGACAACCCGTGTCCTTCCGACAGGGCAGGATCTGTACGCCCACCCTCTCTCCAGCCGTGGAACCTGGCCCCCCCAAACTGTCTCCCTCGCTGACTCTCTTCCCCCTCCCTCCAGGGCGCACAGATTCAACGCTACCGTCGAGTTTCTCATCGTACAGGCCACCGTCCTGGCCGAGCGCCAGGTCTCACAGGTCCGCGCCCAGACGCGCAAGGTTGCCAGTCTCGGCGCACGTGACTCCCCCATCCCCTCGCCGATGTTCGCGCCCGGTGATCGGCCACCGTCAGTTGCCGGCGCGACAGCCTCCCGCATCACGTCCGCGCGCGCTGCCACCCCGACGTTGGCGTCCGAGACCATGGCCAGAACCCTGTCGACCGGCGGCACGGGCATGCGCCGCACGCCGTCGGGCGGTGGTGCCAACACAAATGCTGCTCCCCGAGTCAGCAGTGGCGGCTCCGGCTCCTCGCGGCCTCAGTCCGTGGCGCTGGATGCCTTTCCTGCCGGCAGCGTCCAGTCTTTCCAGACAGTCAGGATCCCGGCGGTCCCGGTCGAGGGCCGCTTCACCCGCGCGCGATCCCGACTTGCAGCGATTGCCACCGACGCCAAACGCGCCCCAACTCCCGACGAGCCCGAACCAGCCGCCCGGCCGACGTCGGACAGGAACCGTCACCATCACCACCACCACACATACGACAGCGAGGACGTCGACGCCCTGTCCCCCGTCGCCACCACGTCGCAGTCGTCGTCCGGCTCCGACTCGGAATCCTCCACCCCGTCCCAGCCGGTCATGTCGCGCATCTTCAAGCGGCCACCCGGCTACCCACAACAGGACGACCTGGATGTCCGGGGCAGCACGGCCACCGCGCGGGCCGCCGGCCGGGGCACCACCGGCAGGTTCGGCGCTGCGCCCAACCTGGACATCACCTCGCCCGACTCGGCCGGCTCGGACGGCGGAGACGAATCCGAGACACAGGCCGCCTTTCTGCCCTTCAAGTCGCCCACGCTGGCCGCCACGATCTCTGGCCGACCTGCCATGAGGATGCAGAGGGTATGTAGGGAGAAAGCGAACGAGGAGAATCCTGCTGACCTGCAGGCGAAGCAGCAGCAGTCGACATCACCGGTCTCGTCATCCGCCTCGGCCTCCCCGACAGGCAAGGCCTTTCGGAGCGCAGCAGCCACCGCCGCCGGCATGCGGGGTGTCGGCCAGACAGGCGCAGCTTCGGGATCCGCTGCCTCGGCCGCCTCCTCGCCAGCAGCCGCCGCTCGCCTCCTCTATCCCTCGCGGCTGCCCCTGATGCGCGTGTCGTCGTCCACACCGCATCACAACCGCAATCTGTCAGCCGGTCAGAGCCCGGGTGCCGCCCGCCGATCAGGCTACTCGCGCGAGGGCAGCGAGATCGGCACGACGCCCAGCATGGGCAGCAGCTTCAGCGACCTGGACGGTATGTGGAAATCTCTTCTGGATTTTGTGAGTCGCAGCTGACACCCTGCAGATGTCTCCTTGACTCAGTCGGTTCTAGACGAGGCCCTCGCCAGCAGGGTCGAAGACACCAGCTCACTGCGGTCCGAAACACAGTCTTCCTCTACAAACATGGCCACATCGTCGTCCACCATGAGCCGGCGGCTCCGGTAAGGTGATACAGTATGTGGTGTAGTGCGCTGACTGGCCGGCCGAAACTCCTACCTATGATAATACGAACTTGTCTGTTGTGTACCGTCCGGGTAGCTTCTTCTTTCACTACCTGTAGATGTAATAATTATCAAATCATGTCTCCCATCTGCGTCGTACTGCGTGAACAGTATTTCTTCTTGACCGGGTTGACATTCGAGCAAATCTGCAGCTGATGGGCGTCTTCCGTTGGTCGTCTGGCAGTCGTTGTACTGCCCGTGCTTCTGCATGTCTTCTGTCTGAGTCAGGAAGCAGACAACCGCATGTGGGTAGTAGTTCACCGGAGACCCTGCACCACGACGAGCCACTACGTTGGCTCCAATATGGGAACCTGTCAAGGGTCAGCTCCGGCCGCTGTTAGTCATACGGCGAGTGGGCCGAGGGAGTTTTGGCATAAGCGTACCCTGGTTGCGAAAAAGAAACGAAAACTTGTTGTTGTGACAATATCGGGCTCTCTTATTCCCGGCAGATCTCCGAGGAGACCCTTACAAATACACCAACACGCCTACCATCCTCCAGGATCTTTATATTGCTGTGCTGTCGCTGCTCTGCGCCGGGAAGCTGAAAAAAAAAACAACTGACGTGTCTTTGTCCAGTATTTCAACAAGTCCCGTACTTTACACCGAAAAAAAACTGACAACGCAGCGCTGTTGAACCAAGGCCAAACGCCAGAGCTCTTGGAAGCAGTCCGTTGGCTGCTGACATAATCATACATGAACCTCGCAGTCAGAAAACAGAGTTGGGCCAACAGGGTCTTCAGACGGCAGATCGGTTGGGAACGATGACGGACACAGGACGAGGGACGGTCTGGGCTCAGCCAGCTGGAAGCAACACCGACGAGGAGGCTCAGACAAGCAGGGACGTGAAAAGAGAGGGCGGCGACACGGACGCGACGAGCGATGCGACCGCGACAGAAGCAACGTCCGCTGAACCCGCAGCACTGGTGTCCAAGAGCCGCGGCCCGCCACCGGACGGGGGTCTCTGGGCGTGGCTGCAGGTGGCGGCGTCGTTTAGCATCTTTTTCAACACGTGGGGGGTGCTCAACACGTTTGGCATCTTCCAGACGTACTACGAGACGGGCGCGCTCTTTGCGGCCTCGTCGTCCAACATTGCGTGGATCGGGGCCGTCCAGGCCTACTGCACGGTGTCGCTGGGCCTGGTGGCCGGCCCGGCCTACGACGGCGGCCACCTGGGGCCGCTGCTGGGCGTGGGCGCCTTTCTGGTCGTGCTGGGCTTCATGATGCTCAGCATCTGCGCCACCTTTTGGCAGGCCGTCCTGGCCCAGGGCTTCTGCGTCGGCATCGGCGCCGGCCTGCTGTTTGTGCCCTCGCTGGCGCTGCTGCCAACGTACTTTTCCACCCGCCTCGGCCTCGCCGTCGGCCTGGCCGCCTCGGGCTCCTCGCTCGGCGGCGTCGTCTACCCCATCCTCTTTTACCGCCTCATCGACCGCGTCGGCTTCGGCTGGACCGTCCGCGTCCTCGCCTTTGTCGTCCTCGCCACCCTGCTCGTCCCCCTCGCCGTCGCCCGCCAGCGTGTCCGACCCTCCCAGACCCGCGCCTTTCTCGACCTGACCGTCCTGCGCGATCCCCCCTTTCTCGTCTTCACCCTTGCCGCCCTGATCGGCTTCAACGGCCTCTACGTCGTGCTCTTTTACACCTCCTACTACGCCGACGCCTCGGGCTCCTCCTCGTCCGAGATGGCCTTTTACATTGTCCCCATCCTGAACGCTGCCTCCATGTTCGGCCGCATCATTCCCAACTACATCTCCGACAAGACTGGGCCCATGAACTGTGCGTCCACTGCTGCATGCCGTGCTGCTGCTCTCCAATACTGGCCTCCCGCTAACTACCCAGTGTTTGGTCCGGCTGCCGTCGTCTGCTCCGTGCTCACCTTTTGCATGCTCGCCGTCAAGGACCTCGCCGGCGTTGTCGTCGTTGCCATCCTCTACGGCTTCTTCTCTGGCGTCTTCATCGCCCTGCCCGGTGTCTGTTTCGTGAACCTGACCGCGGACAAATCCAAGCTGGGCACCCGCATCGGCATGGGCTTTGCCACCGCCGGCTTCGGCGTGCTGACCGGCGGACCCGCCGCTGGCGCCATCATCGGCTCTGACAATACGAACCTGCACTGGACCAGCGTCTGGGTCTTTGGTGGCTGCACTATGGCCGGGTCTGCCGCGATTCTGATAGCCCTGAGGTTCTACCTCAGCAAAGGTAAGCTCTTAGCCAAGATCTAGCTGCATCTTTTTGCCTGGGCTTGTACAGAACTTTGATGCACAGGACGAAAAGTTATGTGGGTAGAAATGGTTATCATACCGATGGTATCCGCGGAGTTACAGCGCCTTTTTTTTTGTCTCCTTTTCATTCATTCATATCATTAGCTGTCTACCTAGACCGTCTTTCAATCCTGCCAAGTAGTAACATAGCTGTTCCAAAAATAGTAATACCTCTTGAGAGCTCTGACGTAGTGGGAAATACATGGCATTCCCTGTAGATATTTCAAACACTGCCATGACACTCTGGAATCATTGTCCATGCATTTCGTTAAGGGAAGCATAACAAGTCATGAAACATGGCCTGGGTTCGGTGTAATTGTGGTATTTGCTTCATACTGTAACCGGGTTGTAGCAATACAGGATACCTTTTGGGCCTGACAATTCATGATAAAGCCCTTCGGCTGGTGATTCCCATAGTATCGTCACACCAGTCTTCCGAGAAACAGATGGTCAAAGACAAGTTTGCTGAATACTTCCCGGCTAATCACAGCGCCAAACCTAGTTTCCTATTAGTGTCATGACGATTCCAGACATCAAGCTCAACATACCCATGGCACTTGACAGAGTCTCTCAGCCTCTCTGCCAGTGTTTGCAAAATGCCCAGTTCCAGTCCACCAAAATGAGGCTGCGACCGGATGTGGCTCCAGGCCTGGACCGGCGTGACGTGGTCGTCTGGACACAGCGTCGTCGAGAGACTAAGCAACGAGTCGAGCATGCGTTCGGGCACTTGATGGCACAGCGTCCCGCGTTCAGAGGCCGATTGGATCGAGGACTCGGGATACATTGCCACGAGCTGTGCCGACGCCGTAAGAGCATGGCACGATGCCTCGTCGGGCTTTTCCGGATCGCCGTGTAGGTGTGGCAGGCAGGGACTCTCGATTCTTGGGGGGTATCAGCGGCGAGCCCTTGGCGACAAACGAAGAAGAGTACTCACGTCAACACAAATTCCATCCCGACAACCAGGGGGTCTACGTCGCCCATCCGAACGGCAGCCACCGGCGAAGCGGACGCGGATAGGATGGCGTCTTGGCTGGGACTCCGTTCCGGTGTCCCATGACTGGACTCTGCATCTCGAGCGTGGTGGTGCCGGCTGTGGCTCGGATCAACAGCGGCGCTGTCGAGTCGAGCCCTGTCCGTCGGAGCACGGCGAGATGCGACATCCGGGACGGCAACCCCAAGGTCACGGATGTAACCCTGGAGAGCCTCCACCGATCTCCGGAGGTCTTGGACCTCGCTCAGGAGCCTGGCTTCATTTGCTCTGACCGCGGCCACCCGGTCTTCGAGGACCTTTGTGTACCTGTCCTTGCGATCGCGGTAGTTTCGGGTTTGGTTTAGCAGCGGACCACCCACTCCCAGCGCGTCCTGGACACTTACTGCTGGGCCTGCCGCAGCTGGGCCTTGCGTTTCTGCGCCCGGTCCTCCCGGGTCTCTGCCGGCTGTCAGCGATGCGCAGTCACGGCGAGCGAGGGGTCCCCCGTCGGTGGCTGCCAGGATACGAACCTCCTGGCTTAAAGATGCGAAAGATGTTATTGGACATGTTTGCAGCAGGTAGGAGTGAGTACGGCAGATTTACGGGTCCGAGGACGAGCTGAAGAGAATGGCGGCTTCGGTGGGAGTTTTAGCTCGCGGATTGGATCCTCCACTCGACGTCTTGGGGGGTTGCATGGAGACTCCTTTGTCAGGGGCTGGCACGTCCGAGCCAGGGTTTCGGAAGCGTATTAAGTGGAGGCCGTGGCTGCGCATGGGGCCGAATGGAATTGGGTGGAAGGGGATACGAATGATGAGAAGATCAGAATTTCCTCTTTGGGCTTGGGTGGAGAGGCTTGGCGCCACTGGGCCGAAAGAAGCCAAAACACTAATTTTCCTGGGAAGAGGCTATTCGTCTGAAGCTTTCGTGATCTGTCATTGAGGAGGTCCTGTCCCCTGGTCACGAGGGGGTCCGACGATCCGCAGCCAGAGAATCCGACGTGGGCTAAGCCAAAGGAGGGAATTCTGATTGTCAACTGCATCACGACAAGAGAGCACAACTTGCCGGATGCCCACATAAATATGGCCGGCCGTCTCGGCTCACTTCCATTTCTCTCCTCACTCCATCCACTTTGTTCGCTATAACAACTGGCTTGTTCTTCACTTCTCGTCTCTCGTTTCTTCTCCAATTCTTCTCCCATTCTACTCCTCCCTACTCCCAACTTCATCATGCTCTACACTCCAGCACTCCCACTGCTTCTTGCGTCCTTGGCGGTCCAGGCCGTGGCCAGACCGGCCGAGAAGACAAAAGGCGCCGTCTATCTGATCACAAACGAGGAGAACAATGCGGTCCTCGCGCTGCCCATCCGGCAAAACGGCCAGCTGGCAGCCGGCAAACTGACGTCGACCTGTGGCTCTGGCGGCAACGGCATCGTCGGCTCAAACAACCAGACGGCCGCCCCGGACGCCCTGTTCAGCCAGTCCAGCCTGACCGTGTCGGGCCAGAACCTCTTTGCCGTCAATGCCGGGTCCAACACGCTCTCCATGTTCGCAATCGACCCCTGCAACCCGACCAAGCTGACCATGGTCGGCCAGCCAGCCGCTGTGCCCGGCGACTTCCCCACGACCGTCGCCTCGTCGGCCGAGCACAATCTCGTCTGCGTCGGCATGACGGGCGCCACGGCCGGCGTGTCTTGTGCCTCCTTTTCTGCCCAGGGCCTCGGCACTATGGATGCGCTCCGGCCCTTCAACCTCGGCCAGACGACCCCGCCCGTGGGCCCTACAAACACCGTCTCGCACGTCTTCTTCTCCGACGACGGCGCCACTCTCTTTTCCACCGTCAAGGGCGATCCCACCAAGAACAACACCGGCTTTCTGGCTGCCTTCCCGGTTGCTGCCGGCACAAACTGCAGCACCGCTTCCGTCAGCCAGCAGGGCACGCAGTCCTCGCCCGCCGGCACCGCCGTTCTCTTCGGCTCGGCCACCATTCCCGGCTCCAGCTCGCTCTTTGTCACCGATGCGTCGTTTGGCGCCGCCGTCCTCAATGTCGCTGCGGCCGGGGCTGTCACCGTGGCCGGCAAGGGCGTCGTGGCCGGCCAGCAGGCCACCTGCTGGGCGACCGTCAGCAACGCGACCAACACGGCCTTTGTCACCGACGTGGCCACAAACCGGCTCGTGGAGATGTCCCTGACCGATGCCAGCATCGTCGGCCAGGTCAGCCTCACCAATGGCGACCCCGGCCTGATCGATCTCAAGGCGGCCGGCGACTTTATCTATGCCCTGAGCCCCGGCAACGGCACCACACCGGCGGCAGTGACTGTCGTCAACGCGTTGAACAAAACGCAAGTCCAGCACTTTCGGCTGCGGCATCAAGTTAGCAAGAACGCACAGGGCATGGCCGCGATGTTGGTGTGAGATAGGCTGTAGGGTAGTGTGCGCACGACGGCAGTAGCTCTAATGACGGTTTGGTTTCGGTTAGACAATTTGGCGAGCGGGTTTATTTGGTCCGGTGCCTGGGTTGACAGGGAAAAACAAGCTGGTCTTGGCCAAGTTGATCTTCAAATTCATTTATTAGTCAAACTCCCGATCTCCCATTATGTGACAACAGTCTTCGGATCTATGCAGTAGCCAGCTGTGCCGGAGAGGAAAGCCAAGTACCAGAACCTCGTCATTACCCGAGGATGAGGCTTGCAGTCCATGGCCCATATTGGCTCTTGTACCAACCGAACTTGCGTGGCAACATATAGTCGGAATGGTCCACCAGGATACCACGTCTCCAATTCCTTGCCAGCGGCGTGACACAGTGGCTGAAGCCGGCCTGATACAAAAACCGGTCGACACGCTCCACCGTCTCGGGATCGTTGGGGCCATCCTCGATATACTCGTAGACCACGGCCAGGTACGGTTCAGCGCGGAAGGGATCGAGGCCCCGACGGATCTTGTCTATATGCGTGGCGTACGGCCGGACGTTTGCGGGCATCTTTCGTATCGCCACGGCCATGTTGAATCGGAGCCAGCCGAAACATTGGGTAAAGCGTGGGACCTCTTTGACGCGCAAGACAGAGCCCTCAGCCGCGCCTGCCGGAATCCCTCTTGTAGGGCGAATGTCATCGGCAAAGCCAATGAGGTTTCCCATGGCCTCCCGTTCCAACAAAGGCGTTGCTGCAACAAGGACCGGCCTTGGGCCGCCATCATCTTCTTCCTTGCTCGTCTTCGCAACGGAAGCCTGGACCATCTGCAACACGGCCGCATTTTGGCACTCGCGCTGGTCAGCAAAGTTGCGGCCGTCACACTCCTCCGGATCGGTATCGTAAAACTAACGGGGTGAATATGGCGAAATCAAAACATGGCTTCTAGAGATACGCACCACCTTCAGAGCGAAAGGCCCTTTGTTGCCAAAGAATACGCGCCACACGAATCCGTCGAGTCCTGAGCCCAGTATTTCTGCCCTATCCCGCGCGATGGATTTGTCCTCAAAGGGACAGTGGTGTAGTCGTGGCTTGCGAAAGTCGTTGGCTGTAAGGCTCGGGGGGCTGTCGTCCATAATCGTCTCGTCAAGGAAGGGCACGGTATGATAACGTAGTCGGCGGGCCCTTGCCTCTGCAATGTTCCTTAGACATCTGCGTGGGTAGCATTTCGACGTTCTGGAGATCTCGCGCGCCGTATTCCGGGTGCCATCGTTGGTACAGTTTGATAGATGAGGAACCAAGAAACAGGAACGGGAAACAGAAACAAAAACAGAAGACAGAAGCAGATTTCTATCACATGATTGTGACCCACTTATATGGGAGCCTATATGCATGGTTGCCTAAATATATCCGTTGCCAAGGTGAGATACTAATATGGGAGAGGAAAGTTGATGGCCAAATTGATCTTTTGGTGTTTGGCTATCACAGCGAATGTTGGAAAATTGCGACTACCCGTACATCGACCCTGCCTACTTGATTTATCCAATCTTCTGTACAGGTTAGTTTTAATCATCTTACTATTGCTCAAGGACCCAAGAGCTTCGCAGCTGCACTTGTGGTTGGTATGATTTATGTGCAGCGTTACAGGACTCTCGAACAAATGCCAGTGGTTTTTCTTGAGGTCTGGAAACTCTTCTCTAGCATTCCTTTCAGAGATACGCCACTAACACCAGGGCTAAAGCAAAATTCAGGTGTTCCAAGGCATCTAATTACTTTATTACACCTACGGTTATGGCCAAATGTCGATATCCAGTCGGCAATACTGGCAAGCAAAGATAATGCGTCAAATGCATACGATTCCAAAGGGGACGTAGGATAAGAACAAAAAGGGCAAGACAGAAAGATAAACGCCCCTCTGCACCAGCAAAGAAAACATTTCACAAAATACGATTCTACCATTTCCCTGTCCGTTTGTTAGAGTGATGACTAAGCACATTGAGGGTCCTTGCGCGGCTGCTTTTCCGGCAGGCGGGCTGCAGAGACAACAGGGAGACACATGGCATCGCTATCAAGATACACAACGCCTAGAGCGGCCAGGCAGGTCCGGCAGTTCGGTTGCGCCGGCAGGCGGAAAGAGGCTCCGACCCCAAGCAGCATTCGCAGGTTACGCGATCTCGACATGAATACCCATCATGGATCCATTTCTGCTTGCAGCACACGAGCACATGGCCGCGTGGGGGGCACGTTATTGCGAGTTCCCCGTCGCAGAATAAAACAGAGATGGGACGCACCCGACGTTGCTCGAGACAGACGGCAGCCGACAGCCAGCCCGACAAGATGGCGACTGTGAACGAAGAAAAGAACGGGCAGCAGCCCCTCGAGCGAGACGGTTGTGCCTCTTGGCGAGAGCACGAGCGTTGACGCATACGGCGGCCACGGCGTCCAGCACAAGCGCAAGCGCAGCACCTGGCACAAGGCGCAGGCGTTCATATGGGACAACCCGGACAAGCCCGAGGCAGAGAAGCGGTTTCTGCGCAAGCTGGACTTTTACCTGCTGACCTACACGTGTCTGGGGTGCTTTGTACGTGGCCGGTCGCATCTGGCAGTCGTGTTTGTCGCGCTCTTCTGACCAGCAGTAATGCAAGAACCTGGACCAGGCCATCAGCAACGTATACGTGTGGGGATGAAGGAGGCCGTCAACTTTGGCGGCAACGACCTGACGTACGCGAGCAACTGCTTCACGGCGGGCTACCGTGTTTACCAGAATCGTACTGGCCGTCTGGGACGTGCCGATCGGGCTCAGGTACGCGGCCATGTATCTGACCAGCACGGCAGCCAGCGTGCCCGGAACCTACTACGCCTGGTTCCCCGACCTGATGCCCGACGACCACGAGAAGCGCGGCTTCCTCATCGCAGCGCGACACCAGGATCCGCCAACAATTCACCGCCATCACGGCCGAGCCCGCAGACCAGAGCCCGTCAGCGCTAGCGTCTGACTACGCAGACATTGGATCCAGGGGGAGGCGAGAGCTTGAATCTCCATCCTCCATTGCTGGTTGCTTGAACAAGCTGGAAATGTGGTTATGATCAAGCTGTACGTCCTTGCAGCAGATGCCGTGAAAATGTAGAATTGTTCAAGACGTTGCCTTTTCCCCGCCACGGTGGTGTTATGCTTTCTTGGCAGTCTCGCCATCGGGAAAATGCTATTCCCATCGGGTTACTAAGCGAAAATAGCTGATCAATCGCGGTCGTGCTTCGTAATCAAGTGGAAGAGCGACACAGATAAATAGGCCGTCTGCCCTTGTCTGCGCAAAATTTCCTCTTCACGAGCCACAGACAGACAACGACGCATACAATGGTGCTCACTCCGACAAACGTGGGCGCAAAGGGCGTGCCCTACTTCATCCCCGTCCAGGACCCCCCAGCCGGAACGGCCATACCGACCGAAGATGGCAAGCGGCCGAAGCTGTTCACGCCGCTGACCATCAGGGGTGTCACGCTCCCCAACCGCATCTGGGTCAGCCCCATGTGCCAGTACAGCGCCAAGGACGGCTTCACGGGCCCCTGGCACTTTGTTCACTACGGCGCCCTGACCACGCGTGGCGTAAGTCTGTCCCGTCCGTCTTGTCTTCTGTGCAGCCGGTCTGACACGGGCGACAGCCCGGCTTCACGATGGTGGAGGCCACGGCCGTCACCGACGTCGGCCGCATCACGCCCGAGGACCTTGGCATCTGGCTGGACGCCCACGTCAAGGGCCTGCGCAAGATTGTCGACTTTGCCCACAGCCAGAGCGAGCTGATGGGCATCCAGATCGGCCACGCCGGCCGCAAGGCCTCGACCGCGGCCCCGTGGCTGGGCCCGGGCATCTCGACCGCGGAACAGGACGGCTGGTCCGACCGCGTCGTCGGGCCCGACGGCCGCTCCTTCTCGGACTCGCCCAAGGACGTGCTGGTGCCGCACGCTCTCAGCCTGGCCGAGATCGCGCAGGTGCGCCGGGACTTTGTTGCGGGCGCCAAGCGGGCCGTCCTGGCCGGCTTCGACATTGTCGAGCTGCACTTTGCCCACGGCTACCTCGTCTCGAGCTTCATGTCGCCGGCCTCGAACCAGCGCACCGACCGCTACGGCGGCAGCTTCGAGAACCGCGTCCGTCTGGCCCTCGAGATCGTCGACGACGTCCGCGCTGTGCTGCCCAACGCCACGCCGCTGTTTGTGCGCATTAGCGCTACCGACTGGCTGCACACCAACCCGGACTACCACGGCGACAGCTGGAACGTCGATGAGAGCGCGCAGCTGGCCCTGCTGCTGGCCGATCGCGGCGTCGACGTCCTCGACGTCTCGTCCGGTGGCATCCACAGCGCCCAGAAGATCACTGCCAGCCCGGCCTTCCAGGTCCCGCTGGCCCAGCACATCAAGAAGGCCGTTGGCGATCGTCTGCTCGTCAGCGGCGTCGGCATCATCCGCAGCGGCACCGCGGCCGAGGACATCCTCAGCGGCGGCAAGGATGCGCAAGACCCGCCCCTGGACCTCATCGCCGTCGGCCGTCCCTTCCAGAAGAACCCCGGGCTCGTCTGGGAGTGGGCATCCGAGCTGGATACCAGCATTCGCCTGTCCAGCCAGATTGGCTGGGGCTTTGGCGGCCGCAGCAGGTATGCCGAGAAGTCGTTTTAAGAGCAGCAAGCCTACACATTGCGCCTCGTAGAGTAGAAGGCCTAGATATACATTAGACATACAGCCTTTGTCCATTTGACCCGATTCTTAATGTCATGCATCGCAAGACAGAAAGTTAGTTTGCAATATACTTCTTCACGGCCTTGCTAAACAGATAGTCGTACTCCATCATCTAGCGATTGTCTGCGTCTTCCTCTTGTCAATTTCATCTCCAACGTGCCCAATATCGACCTGTTTTCGTCGGATAAGCATACAGTTTCACCCGTTACAGCATGGAAATGTGGATGCAGCCCAGCGGTGATGCTCTTTGCGAGAGAATCGAACAGCAGCAGTTTGCATTCGGTGCACGACGCCACGCTTCAAATAATGGACACTGTTGACGTCGGTAGGATGCCCGTCCGCTGGATCGGCCTTGTAGTCTTGATGTGACCAGTTGTACTGGGTGAAGATGATTCGTTCCCGTTAGTAAGCCCATTTTCCTCTCTGCATAGAAAGCAGACAGGCAGTACGCGGCCACATACGGACCATCCACCATGGCACAGAAGCCGTGGTCAAACACGGGAAGTGTCCGTGTTTCCCCCCGTTTTGTATGTAAGTTGCTACGGCTAGATCAGCACATCCACTCCTTTAATCTTGACGTGCGTCTTGAGGATCTTACCATAGCAGAGCGAGTTGTCTGTTTGTGAGTCCCACTGCATAAGTTTTATGTAAGCATGAACCTGTGCGTAAAGGATGAACGAATACGAGCCCCGTATCTCTGAATGAATGCGAGTGCGAGCCACATTCGATGCCGTCCGACACAGATCTTCAGCCGTTGAGTCTCGGCGGAAGGTGCTACTCGGTTTCCAGACAGCATTGGTCCAGGCCTGTAAATCTCGGCCTGGAAATCTAGGCCCTGTCTTCCATTGGCATATCCGTTCACGAGGCGCATGAATTTCTGATTGGGCTTCCGTGCCTCCTGATGCGAGCCCATGGGTAATTCGTCTTCCTGGCAGCGTGCATGTCCATTGGCAGAGGCCTGCGTCGGCTTTTGATACGACCTGCGCTGTTTCTTCCAGTCGGTCATGGAGTACGATTTCGACGTGCCACGACCTGTCGTCATCAATGTCGTCTTGTTAGTCCGGGACCAGCAACGTCTTCTGCACATGAGTGGCAGACAGGGCACTTACTGGCCATAAGTCTTGACTGGTAAGACGGGCTTTCTGGACCGCAACTGTTCGTTTTCGACGACGAGAGAAACCCTTTGCAGCAGTATGCCTAGAAGCCCCCGTTGCAAGTGTTGTCATAATACGTCGATGCTGGGTATGCTGTCGCGACGATGCTTATTGGGCGGAAATACAAGAAAACAAAACAAGGAAAGAAGACTGGCTATTTCGGGCGTAAAGACTCCCTTGCGACGCCAGCAATCTGTCCTGGAGAATATGTCTGTTCAAAGCATCCGTAGGTATGGTAGAAATCGGGTTTGTCGTCAAATAGTGTAGGAGAACAGTACCGTGGTGCAGTCCTGGCCGTTGCAGGGGTTAGCTTGGTCTGGTCCATCAGCGATCAGGATTGTGGCTGCATGCCGAGAAGGTCATTGAGGGGAGAGCCGCTGGAAGCATCCTGGTTCAAAATCCAGATCATTGTCCCGCCAAGACACGGTTCGTTGGTGCGGTTAATCTTGATCTGCATCGTCTCGCCGTCGTCGAAGCTGACCCACACTTGGCATTCGAGAGAGAATACCAGCATGCCACTTTACAACAGCCGCCTCGTCGCAGCCGGGCTGTGTGCCACCCGCTGCAATGATCGCGTTAATCTCGGCCGCAGAGTGACTCCCTGCACTCTGCATGCACAGCCCGGGAATGCCGCCTTCTGCAAACTTGCAGATCCCGTTGAGCTCGGTGCAGCTGGCATCGGACAGGGCAAACAACCGGCCATGCCAGCGAGTGCCCAGAACCAGCTTGTCTGGTGACATCCCTGCACGCTACAGCAGATCGAGGCCTTGGGAAGTCTCGGTACAGTTTGTGTGGCCGAAGATACGGACCGGTGAACTGGTTGGTAGAGTCCCAAACGCCGTGGCTGTCATGGCTCATAAAGTCGAACCAGTCCGCCGCGTTCTGCTTCGAATCGATATCGAAGCCCTAGAGGTACCAGTAGGACAACGGCAAGGTAGCGCTGATGCCTGGAGATAAACAAGAATCAGGTCAGTCTTGGTGTGCAGTAGCAGGATTGCGAACGAGCCCCAGACATAGCCATACCGTATCTGATCCCAAAGGCCACGCGAAGCTCTTCCAGAAGGAACGCAAAGTTGCTGTATCGGCTGCGACACCACCGCGGTAAGAGGCAGCCGGGTACTCCCAGTCAATGTCGACGCCGTCAAAGTAGTAGGTCTTTATGAACTGGCTGAGAGACGTGATAAAGGCCTGCCGGTTAGAGGCAGTACTGAGCAGTACTGACCATGTCGCTAAAGGCTGTCCGGGTGTTGGGCACGTTGCCAGGATCGTTGAAGCTCCACTCACGTAGTGGAAGACAGGAGTAAGGCGGGAGTAGGGCCGAAACAAAAGTCTATAGAGGGAGAAGCCATTCGTGGCCGGAGTGGAAGATACGTTGGACGTGGACGTGGACGAACATAAAAAACCAGGGAGCGGCATCCAAGAGTGAGCATATGGAAACGGTTTACGGTTGTTTGCGGCCGGTATAGAAGAGCCGAGTCAAAGGGTGGATACCGCGGCATAAATGGAAAACGTACGGAGTATTGGTGTCATTTTGCCGTGACGCACCTTCTTTGTTGGGACTAAGTCACAGACAAACGCAGAAGCGGGAACGGGCTTTAAACATTTCTGCAGGATGGCCCGACCTGTTTAGCTACTCCGTCGCGAAAGCCTACGGGAGAAAGGGCCCGCAGATGTAGCCAGAGCAACCTTCCTAGAGCCGGGCGGAGGCGTCGACCTTGTTTCGTTCTCCGACCACTGGCAGAAGCAGCTGAATTTCTCCCTCCTCCATCATCCGCATCGTCATGTCCTCGAATCAACTTTCTACGGCCCTTTGGGGCACCGTGGCCGTCATGCTACTGACGCCTGCACAAGCTTTCTTCAATGTATTTCCAGGCTATAACCCGTCCATCATCATCAATCCAAACACCCAGTCGACATGCATGTCGTCGGCCCTCGCAGATGCAACTAATAAACGTGGATACAGACTGATATGCCGACAACATCACAACCCTGTACACGGCGACCTGCTGCTCGAGTGACAGGACTGACAGGGGAGTACCTACATGCAATACGACTCTGACCTCTGCTGGTAGAACCCTGTGCCTGACTTGTGCCAAGGGGAAGGCTTTTCTCTTGCGGAGATCAACGCGCCCGTGCAGGCGGTTCCGAATCTGTACGAAAAGGGCCTGTACTTCAGCATGTGCTTTCTGCTTCTCTGGAGACAGCGGCTACTCTCGCCTCTGCTTCCCGTCGGCAACCTTGCCGGCTACCTGATCGAGCAGTTCGAGTATATGCAGGACAACTTCTCAACAACGCTGCCATACACAACGTCCGCCTCGACACTGTCCCTGGACATCTCCACAGTGGCGACAGAAACAACCACAGCGACGGGCACCGCAGCTGCCATTACTCCGACGTGCATTGGACAGATGGTGATGCCGGTAGAAACACTACTGTCGTGCAACAAGCTGTCTGGCCTCTACAACATATCAACGGGAGACCTACGCGTCGTCACAGACAACTGATTTTGCACGATCAATGCCACAGTCTGCCTGCCCCCGCCGTGTCCGACGACGGCAATCAGCTCGTTTAGACAGACTTGGTATGTGTGACCTTCTCTCTCCGCTTGGACGTACACACGAGGAGTGTACTGACCAGACTTTCTGCATCCATAGTGACGGCTACGCCTCTCAGCTTTCGAATGCCACATACAACGTCACGTCCGCGGTGTTCTACGGCTGGGATCAAAATATTCAAGGTAGCTACGACAATCTGGCCATTGACCACTAGAAGATGGCCAGAGTTTATTGCGAGCGCTAACACCGTGGCGAATAGCAGTGCATATGCCCCAACAGCCACCACTGCCAACCACACAACGGCCACACCCGCAACCAACGCAGACTGGCACTGTGGCCTACTGTGGACTATACTACAGCGTTGTTTCGGGAGGCACGTGCAATTAGATCTGCTCGGTCTATGGAAACACATTTGGAATCGTATCGGAACGACTGCACCATCCTCTAGCTAGGCTACTCGATCTGCGTTGTAGAGGTGACCCCGACCCTGTGTCGAAAAACGGGCTGTGTTCCTAGCAACAACCACGCCACCTGCAACGGCACCGATTTTGCAGCTACAGCAGCACGAGCGGCTATTGCGGGAACTCGCCCACTACTGAGGGGTGGGAAATTGCTACTCGGGGGGCTGCCTGGGTTGAAATGCTAAAGATCTTGGCAGTGGGCGTGATAAGATGAGTGCGTTGTCTTGCTTTCTGGTAAGACGGTCTGGGTCATTGTCTGCAGTCCAGCTTTTTGTGAGCAGTTGGGATTTTTTACTCTTTTTTCTTTTGCCCCCCACACGAGATCTTCTTGCGCCCCCGCATTGTTTCCATCCCTGCACAAGACTTATATTTACCTGTGGCAAATCCGAATAGTATCCCATCCATCCAAATTGCTATGTTTGTCGAGAATCCTCGCTGCAGTCCCCTTTTCAGCTAGCAAACACGATGAATGTTGAACATTGCGTCGCTTTACACAACCGGCTATTCGATATCGGCCGGGCCGGCGTGGGCATGCCGTCAGAGCCCGCCGTGCCCCAGGGCTGGTTCGCCTTTCATGGAGATAGAGCCCAGGCGGTCCGTCATCGTCTCTCACCGTCCCTTGTGACCTTTCTCGAGCAGGCATGGGCTTGTGATGAGAATGACCACGCGCTCTTTTACTACGCCAGTGGCCTGGCCTACCCCGAGTCCATGTGGACTACCCACCAGCTGGAAGCCGAGACCGACAGTCCCTATCGGTACCTGACTCTCTACACCGCCACGAATATTTCCGCGCACCCAGAAGGCATCGTGTGAGTACGCATTCGGTCGTCTCACGGCTAAACAAGGAACAGGACGCAAGTGCTAACTACGGCTATCCAGCTTTGACCAAGAGACAAACCTGGCCATTATGCAAATGTCCATCCACGACGCGAGCATCGCACACAACGGTCGCCAGACAAGGTATCCTCTGGAGGTTGTGCTTAACGCCTGGCTGGACATGGTTGCCAGCGGCAAGGTGCAGGCCGTTCCCAAAGACGTCGATGCGCCAAACGGCAAATACGACCCGTGGATTCTGCATCCTTACAGCGAGCGCCAGGTCGAAGAGACCGTCGAGGCGTTTAGCAGCCTGGTCGATGCCATCGAAGCACGGCTGCCCCCGTCCTTGGAACCGCCTGCGTCGACTAGCCGCTCGCCATTTCTGTCCGATGCAGTCATGGACGTGGCCGGTCTTCCCCGCGGTTTTGCTCGTTCATTTCTCAGCCTCGCGCACCAGCCGCACTTCCGTTTTATTGCTCCTGGTTTGGAGGTGCCCACCTCCGAGTCGTTTCCTGACCACCCCTTCCAGGCACCTGATGGTGACGAAGACGGAGATGGAGAAGGTGTCGTGAATGTACCACCTGTCCTGTTATTCCGTTCTGCAGTTTCTTTTACTGCTCCTGCTCCAGCGCCGGATGGCGGTGTCGGAATCGAGCACCCCTTTAGCTGGCCCTACAGTGACACGTCAAGCTACCCGTCCGGACTGTATCTAACAAACACAGATCGAGAATCAGGAACAGAGTTTGAGGACGGCGCGAAACTGGTGCTTCCCTTCGTCATTGGTGCTCGTGGCTTTGCGCGGACGGCCGATGGAGCCCGCTTTGGAGAAAATAAGGATTCTCGAGATACCATGGTCGAAGCCAAGGACACGTTTACTAATGTATACCAGCCGGGTTACATTCCGTTTGGTGAACAGCACGAGACACGGCTTGTCCATGTGCTGCGAGCATGGCGTAAAGAGGTAGAATCGCAAATATTTGGTGGCGTTGTTGTCTTTGCCCGCGGCGAAAACGATATTGGGGTAAATCTCTAGATTCGTCTGCTCCGTTTGCTACCAAGCGGCTAACCCTTTGCGTTCAGTGTCACAATGCGTTTATTCACCCCACGGGCGGCCGAAGGCTCCTTTTTCAGCTGTCGGAGGATCAGCTCCAGCGGCTGCACTGTTTTCTGCTTCGAGTGCCGCCCGCAAAGGAAACAAGCCCGACATCGCTGCCTGTACCCTTTTATCCCCAGCGGTCGACACGACGCGTAGACCCCTGGGATGCCCTTACAGAGCTGCACATCTTTCGAAATCGCTATGAGCGCACCTTGCCAGCATACCGCGTGCAAAATTGCGTGCCGACACCAGAAGATTACCCAGAGGTTGAGGATATGATTAAGACGTTCCGGGAGAGGTTTATTTGATGCATTTGGTATGGAGGGACGACGACGGAAATACAAGAGGGTGTCTGCTTCATGAAACTTATTAAGCTACAGGTTCCGAGCTGAAGATACGTCGCATTCGACATTCTCAACTTACTCGGTGACTAGGCGTACGTAGGAAGAACGATCCCGCACAAGTTAGAACCCAAGAGACGTAGTTGCGAGAGCTTTGGGACTTCGGCCAAGTTGGAAATCGGATACAACTATACACGGACGTGTGCTTGCCATCTTTCGGTGTACATTTTTTTCGGTGCCCGGCGTTCAACTCTACCAGTGACGGAGATAATGGGTCAACATTTCTTGCTGAAGAGAGACTAAGGGTAACTTGTAGGCCAGTATCTGCTAAGGATTCCCATCAATATCTTGGTTCTCCATTCCCAGCTCGCGAGTGTAGTTAACGTGTATCCTATTTAGTAGTCACGTGGTGCGTGTCTCTGTCCCGCGTCTTTACTGTCCGCACTCAAAGGATTTAGGCAACAATCTCGTAATCTCCGTCTACCATCAACAAACGAAAAGCATCAGGTATTAGGCTTCGCTAGGGTGTGATTCTTCCATCCTATCAGCGTTTTAGTTCGTCTTCTCCTCAATACAAGCGGATTATTAATAGACAGCCAAGATAGCCAGACCCGCCCTTTATCAACTCCTATATCGTCGACTTTCCAGCAGTAGTCTAACTCGAACAAGAGCCGTCCCCCGCTTCCCCACCGGTCGTCGTCTGGGGTAGAATAAAATATTCTTCACGGCCGGTGGGGAAGGGAGGAGGGAAAGGGGAAAATGCCTCTCCGACCACACACAGCACGCGATGCCAGCACCAGCACCCTTCCCGGACGCCGACATTGCGCCACGACCGGCGCCGGTGCTGACAGTGCCGACGAAGCAGGGCGACATCTGCCGGGTGGCGGCGATCGACACGACGTGCCAGCTGACGGTGGCGGCGGACGTGCTGGTCGAGCCGGCGATGGCGGGCCACCGGTGGATGAACCTGCCGACGCTGGCGTTTCTGATCACGCACGCGGCGTCGGGGCGGCAGGTGCTGTTCGACCTGGGCTGCCGCAAGGACTTTTGGCGGCTGCCGCCGCCGGTGGCGGCAGCGCTGGACGGCGAGATGCCGGGGATCCGCGTGGATGAAGGCCTGGCGGAGCTGCTGGCGGCCGGCGGCGTCGATCTGGCCAACATCGAGGCGGCCATCGTCAGCCACCACCACTACGACCACCTGGGCGACCCGACGACGTTTCCGCCGTCGATGGCGCTCGTCGTCGGCCCCGGCTTCTCGGATGCCGTCCTGCCGGGCTATCCGACGCGGGCGGCGGCGTCGGCGTACGAGGAGGCCTTTCACGGCCGCACGGTGCTCGAGCTCGGCTTCGATAGCGACGCGCTCGTCGTCGCGGGCTACCGGGCCCACGACTACTTTGGCGACGGCAGCCTCTACGTGCTCGACACGCCCGGCCACGCCGTCGGCCACATCGCGGCGCTCGTGCGCACGACGGCCGGCGCGCTGGAGCAGGACAGCTTCGTGCTTCTCGGCGGCGACATCTGCCACTTTGCGGGCGCGTTCCGGCCCACGCCACACGTGCCGCTGCCGGCGACGCTGACGGCCGAGGAGGCAGGTGTCGGCACGGACGACGGCCGGCGCTTCCCGGCATCCACGTTTGCGGACTGCCACCCCAGCCGGGACGACGCTCTCCGGGCGCGGACGACGCCGTTTTACCGCGTCTGCGCCGACGCCGACTCCTGGTATCGCGACCCGGCCACGGCGCAGCAGACGGTTGACGGGCTGCGGGCGATGGACGCGGACGAGCGCTTCTTCGTGGCCATTGCGCACGACCCCAGCCTCTTCGGCACGATCCCGCTCTTCCCGGCCGGCGAGCTCAACGGCTGGCGCGCTGCCGGGTGGAAGCAGCAGGTGCGGTGGCGCTGGCTGGACGAGCTGCCGCGCGCGGGCAAACACGGGCAGAAGCTGCTGGTGGACGGCGCCTACGTCGACGGGCATCGGGTCAGGGACTTTCCAGGCGTATAGGGATGTAGACGAATGCAGACCTGCTTTTGTGAACTGCAACGGTGATGTGTGCATTTTTGCTCGTTGCACAAGCGGGAACTGACGGCCAGCCCTCTGAAACCCGTCCAGGCAGTGGAACGACACCCACCTGACGGCCAGCACTGCCGGCTGGACTGGTTCGAGGCCTACGTGTCCCGCCCCATCCCTGCCGGGTTGCCCTGAAAAGAATGGCACTAACAGGAGTCCACTGTCTCGGACGACTAAAAGTGGATATGCAGCTGGAGCCAACCGCAGTAGGATCGTCGAGGGCTTGAGCTGGCGTGAGCTATGGCGTCCCAACGGTAAAGCCAGCGACAACGGCTCGTGTGATGTGTTTGTTTTTGCGGAACCAGGCGTGAATCCTGCCGTGGCCGCCGGCCAGTTAAAAGCACCGCGCTGGGTATCCCTGGAAACAGGCAGAACGTTTGCTGCCCGGATCCGGAAAGTGTAGTCAGGGTCACGTGAACAGTGGGGGACAGGATGCAAAATACAATCTTACCTGTTTTTTTTTTTTTTTTGCTTGCGAGTTCCATCTCCCGTCCCAACGTTCTCGCGCTCTCTCCCTCCCACGCATCCTCATCCGCATCTCGAGCCACTGGCATCGACCTTGGTGAGTCCCCCGCGACAGGCGAACAAGGCAGGCAAAAGGTGCACATTCACAGCGATGGACCAATCAACTGACGAGCCCTTTTTTTTTGGCCCCCAGACTTTCGCGGCTGAAACCTCGGATCGGATCCTGCCCAATGGCTGCTCCCTAAAAGCACAGGGGACCTCTTAGCAGCTGCGACGATGCTTCGCGACGAGGAGATCGACGCGGCGGCCAGCCAGCTGGCGGCGTACCGCAAGAGCGCGGAGCTGGACAGCATCCTGGCCCAGTACGCAGACCTGATCACGGACTACCGGCGGCTCAAGAGCGACTTTGAGGAGGAGCGCGACGCACGCGAAAAGTACAAGCAGCTGGCGCGCAGCCGCGAGCAGAGCCCGTTTGCGCTGGTGCTGGTCGACGGCGACGGCTACGTCTTCCACGAGAGCTTCCTGGACAAGGGCGGTGAGGGCGGCAACAACGCGGCCCACGCGCTCAACAGCGCCGTGGCCAGCAGCCTGGCGGCCAAGGGGCTCGGCGGCTGCCAGGTGCTGGTTCGCATCTACGCCAACGTGGCCGGGCTGTCCAAGGCGCTGGCGCGCAACGGGCTGGCCGGCAACGAGGCGCGGTCGCTGTCGCCGTTCCTGGCCAACTTCAACCGGTCGTACGGCCTGACCGACTTTGTCGACGCCGGCAGCCTCAAGGAGAACGCCGACTTCAAGATCCGCGCCGTGCTCGGCTTCTACGCCGACAGCCCGCAGTGCAAGCACATCTACTTTGCCGCCTGCCACGACGTCGGCTACATCTCCGAGCTGACGCCCTACATGGGCAACAGCGACCGGTTCACGCTCGTCCGCTCGCCCAGCGTCAAGTTCCACCCCGAGTTCGCCAAGCTCGGCATGGGTATCGAGAACATCCCGGGGGTCTTCCGCACCGCCCCCCTTACCACCGATACCGCAACCCCGGCCGCGCACCGGGGCACTACCTTTGCCGCCGTTACCGCGTCGGCCCCGTCCTCCAGCGACGGCCTGGGCGGCTTCCGCAAGTCGCCCTCGACCGGCTCCTACCCGCCGGCGGCCCCGGACGCGCCCGCCACCACCGCCGCCCTGCTCAAGGCCAGCAGCAGGGACGACGCCCCCGCCCGCGCCGCCGTGTGCCAGTTCAACAAGCAGGGCAAGTGCCGCTTCGGCCGGTCCTGCAAGCTGGCCCACGTCCACGACGGCCTCGACGGCCCCGGCAGCGGCTCCGTCGGCACCAACGGCGGCGGCCGCGTCCGCTCCTGGTCGCCCGTGCGCCCCGAGGCCGTCGTGCCCACGTGGAAGGGCCGCCCGCTCGAGGACGCCGACATCCCGCGCGACCAGGTCGCCGTCAACCGCGCCGACCACCGCCTCGACAGCTACCTGTCGGCCACCAGCGACGCCATCGCCAAGCTGCGCGCCCGCGCTCGCAACCGCGGCCTCTGCAACCGCTTCCACCTCACCGGCGACTGCGAGGCCGGCAGCCGCTGCGAGTTCGACCACTCCTGGCTCGCCCCCGAGCTGCTCGCCCCCCTCGAGGCGCTCGCCCGCTCCATGCCCTGCTCCCGCCGCGGCGCCTGCCGCGACGTCGACTGCACCAAGGGCCACATCTGCCAGACCCTCGACTGCCGCTGCCGCGGCGGCAAGGTCCCCTGCAAGATCCCCCACAGCGCCCACTCCGAGGACCTCGAGGTCGACCGCTTCGTCGACGGCCGCCGCGACTATCCCAGCAGCATCCTCGCCGACTCCGCCGGCCGCAACGGCGACGAGACCGAGAGCTCCGACGGCGTCAGCATCTCCGCTTAAACTACAACAACAATAGCAGCAGCAGCACCAAACGCCTTGCTTAACCCGCCCCTTATTTTCCATCCGCCACCCCTCAGCTATACTGTACCAGGTACAGGCTGGAGGGCTACTCCCACAAACAAACAAAAAACACAGCCTTGGCTGCTACGGCCCGCTGCATGGACAGACGGAGACGTGCCTTACGACGGCATGTTAGCACAAAACGCGTTACATCAACAATCCTACCTGTAACCGAACCGGGACCGAACCGGACCCAACCGCCTTCATATGGCAACATGCGTCAACATCGCAATCGCCCTCGTACGGGCGTATACATGTCATGTATGCAGCCACATACACATATCGGTGCTGTCGGCATATGGTCTGCGCACAGCCTGCCTTTGTCCTGTGTCGGGGGGAGAGGGGGGATGAACGAGTTCTACTAAAGGAGCGGCGAAGAACATTTACGTTTTGTGCACACGGCATTGGCACCAGGATCATGTGTCCTGGTCCCGTTGCCGACATATCTTACGTTTTAACACTGCCCAGCTAAATCAGCATGCTATCGCAGCATCGCGATTAGGGACGGAATGCAACGACTGCCCTGTTCTGTCTTTTCTAGGTTCTCCCTTTCTTGGCTACTTTCTCATTCTCTTATTATCATCCCTTTATCGTTGGATCCTGTTTCTGGCCAAGCGGTGGATAAACGCAGGAAAGGCTTAGGCTTCCAGATACGGCAGTTCCATTCTAACGGATGTATTAAAACCCTATTTTGTCTATCTACAAGCTACACTGATGCGAATTGACTGATCTCTTGAGCCCACAATCTGTCCACGTGAAGCCTACGCTGCTTTTTTTGTCGCCTCAAATGCCGCTCCAAGGTACTCCATCTTGGCCACCACCGACCGCAGGACTGCCTCGACAAACTCCTGCTTCAACGCCCCGTCCTCGTACGACGCGTTGATGATGGTATCCCCGTCCTTGACCCCCGCCACACTGAAGACGATCCCGCTGACGCCGGCGGATCGGTGCGTCACCGCCGACGAGAACTGGATGTCCGTGACGCGCCAGCTTCCGCAAGCAGGCGCGCGGGAGAATGGCCCCAGGTTCGACACCAGGAAGCCGTTGTTCATAAGCAGGCCCAGCGCCGGCATTCCCCGCTGCACCATATCTTCCATGTCCTCCCCAATCATCTTGCCGTCGAGCGTGCTCCGCACCAGCTCCGGCAGCGGCCCCTCTCTGCACTCTCGGAGACGGGTGCCGTATTCTCGTACAGGCTCCCATATCGCGTCTGCATCCACCAGATTGCTGCCCGGCAGAGAAGTGGAGGCTGCAGCTGAAGCAGCGGCGTCGGCGGGCAAGGCCGCGCGACGGATCGCATCCAGCTGGTGCACGTGCGTGAGGGAAGTCGAGGCATTCATCATGTCCCTTGCAGCTTCCCCGCGCGTGCGAGGATCGGCCGGCAGGATGGGCCGGAGATCCACGGGGCAGAACGAGAGGCCCCGCTTCGCGGCCGGGTAGTGCTCTGTAACCAGCACGAGGTTGATCAGGACGACCAGAAGCGGCGTGAAGGTCGTGTTGTGGGCGCGACACGCGGCGAGAACGTCCTTGACCTCGTTGGCATGGATGTGGACGGTGGCGACACGGGTGACGACGCGCTGTGCCGGCGCTGCTACCGCGTCGATTGGCCGTTGGGCAAACGCGATCTTGGGGACTTCGGAAAAGAGCAGCCGCCGGCCGTAGACGACGCGGACGAAGCACATGTAGAGTATCGTGCAGATGGCCCGCCAGATGGACCCCTGGTAGTCGTAGAACTCCCCAAACATGGTCGCCACCGGGGCCCTGGCCGCGTCAATCTCGACGACGGACGGCACCGTCGACGACGTGGTGGCAGTGCCGCTCAAGGCCTCGGCAAACGCGCGGTGGAATGTGTAGCCGAACCGGCCGTCGCAGACAAAGTGGTGGAAGACAAAGACGACGTGTTGGTGGTTGACCACGACGACCTTCCACCACGGCCTGTCGGGCTTGTCGGCCGTCCACAGCCACTCGCCATGCAGCTCCTCCAGGAGTTTGGGCGTGACCCCGTCCTCTGGCCTGTCGACAAACTCGGTGCAGGCAAAGAGGTTGATCCTGTGAAGGAGTGCACGTCGAAGACGGTGTTTGCCTGGCTCTGGCGACCTCTCCAACACGCCGACAATGGCCAGCTCTGGGTATAGGGCCAGAATCGAGTTCAGGGCCGCGTAGACCTGCAGCCGGGTGATCTTGTGGCAGCCAGAGTCCGTTTGGTAGCGCGCCGAGCAGATAATGTTGGATTGCAGGCCAAATCGATGCAAAAAGTAATACATTCGGTGCATATAATCTGCCACACCGTGTCAGCCGTGCACCTGGTCCATGGCCGGGAGATACATACTGGATTCATCTCGAACCGTGTATTCTGACCACCGCAGCGGGTCAGAGTCAGACGAGTCGTCCATCACGACGCCGTTGTCGAGGTTTGCGTTTGAAGTGTTGATTTTGCATGCATTGGAAGCAGCATCGCGAGAAGACGTGCCTGTTTTAAGTGCTTATGTCATCGTGCATTCGCACCTTCCCCACTATTGGCTTAAGGCTGTCAATGCCCAACCGACGGCGAGCTATTGTTGCTCCACTAATAAACGTAAGATACATCGTGCTTGTCTATTGAATATTCATACCGTGGGTCGGGAGCTGAGGAAGGAGCACACAACCGGTTTCCTGGAAATTAACAGCCCTTTGTCATCATCACCAAAAGCTGCCCAAAGGTTCTTGGGTGAAATCTTCGCCTCGACATTTGAAATGAAAAGGCTTTACTCTCGTTTTTAAAACTACGCAAAGCTGATAAAGAAGAGTACGTATCTACTGGCGTCTAAGTCGGATATTTTAAAGAAGCTTGTATTTAAGTAAAAAAAGAAACACAAAGCCTCTCGTGCACACATATGTTTAAACTTTTGTATTTCAAATGCGTGACCCCCATTTCATGGATTTGTCTCATCAACAAGTTCTCGGTATCTGCAGTGCGTCTATTTTTGGGGGGGTTTTGGTTTGCCTTAGTTCGCAATTTGGCCCCTGCGAACTTCTTACTGGTCAATTTAAATCTTCTGGGCATTTACGTGTTTCTCCGGGCGACGGCCATTAGACTTTGTATGAGTTGGACTAGCCGCAGTGCTTATCCGGCAGAAATAATATATATTAACTGCCGATCTCTATCTTGTTTTGCTGTTTGAGTGATTTGAGAATCTAGATTAGCAGTATTTGGCAACGCTAAATCATTGGTCCCATGAATTCGCTACTAATACAGCGACCGCCAGACCGTAAAGATTACAATACTACCCTGTTCGCTTGGAAAATACTCCGCAAGATGGAAAAATAAATGCCCGATACTACTCCGTATATCTGGGTTGGCTGCATTAGCTCCTCCCCCCGTACCAGCACTTCCGTGGCCACTAACCAAAAAAAAGAAAGGATGGAAGAAAAGAAAATGGACACACACAGACAATGAAATCATGTTATAGAAGCTGCGGTGAACATAATTTTGGGGCTGGGCTCCGAAATTTCTATTTTTTTTTCTTCATCTTTCTCCATTTCAAAAATTAACCGATGTACTTGGACGTAGAGCGGCGAACTGTTCGGCTTTTGCCGTGCCTCGTTCCTTCCCCGTGCTCCCAAGCCATTTCCCATATATTCCTATCTGAGACTTCATACGTGACCCAGTTTATCGATTACTCATCACGAGTAATATCGACTTCCTTGTCGTACTCGATTATTCATCCCAGGTGGCGACTTTTGCGTAATACCTGATTATTCATCTCGATTGATTTGTGTCGTGTCCGATTATTCATCGGAAGTAGATATATTGGCTTCGAAGTTGAATTCTGGTGACGTCGCCCTTCCGAGAACGCAGCACGAGAAAAACTACAAAAACGGTTGCCAGCCATGCTTTTGCTCGAAGGCGATCATGCTGGCCTGGCACATTTGGACATTCGTACATTCGAACCACCACCATTCAAAATGAGCGTCACCTTTGACGTTTTCCGCGCATCAAAAGAGGGGAAAGTTGTTGCCGACACAACGACTCGTACCCTGCGGCATAGCGAAGTTCACATTGAGATCACCCACTCTGGCATTTGTGGAACCGATGAGCATTACCTCCACTCAGATATGGTGTTGGGACACGAGGGTGTCGGGATTGTGAAGCAGATTGGTGACAGCGTCACGTCTGTTAAGGTTGGAGATCGTGTCGGGTTTGGATACTTCCGCAAGGTGTGCGGTTTGTGCGATAACTGCTGTACAGGTAGGTATGGCTGGCAGTCGAGAGGGCTGTGACGGGTTCTGACCGCGTTATCTAGGATGGGACCAATTCTGCAGATCTGTCCGCATTTACGGGCTGTGCGACTACGACATTGGGACATTCGCCTACGGCACCGTCTGGGACGAGAGCTGCGTCTTTCGCATTCCCGACGGCTACAGCTCCGAAGACGCCGCACCCATGATGTGCGCAGGCTCCACGGTCTGGAACTGCCTCCGGCAATACGGAGCCAAGCCAGGCGATCGTATTGGGATTATGGGACTTGGTGGGCTGGGCCACATGGCAATCAAGCTTGCCGCGGCCATTGGCTGCCAGGCCGTCGTTATTTCCCGCACCGAGAACAAAAGAGCAGACGCCATGGAGCTCGGCGCATCCGAATTTCACGTGGTCAACCCGGCTGAGGGAATGGACCACATCCGCCCTGTGAAGCAGCTGCTTCTCTGCGGAAGCTCGGCTATCGACTATGCCGCGTAAGTTCAGCATCAGAGCCGGCGTCTTTTAACAGCTACTAACAACCCCATTAGGTATGTGCCGATCATGGACACGAACAGCATAATATTCCCCATTGCGGTGACATTTGAACACCCGCCCATGCCAATCCTCCCTATGAACATGAAAGGTGTTCGCCTCCAGGGCGCATTGGTTGCATCTCGCCAAAACCTACGGGAACTGCTAGAGTTTGCGGCTCAGAAGAACATTACTGCCACGATAATGAAGTACCCCTTCAACAAAGAAGGGATCGAAACTGCCATGAAGGAACTTCGGGAAGGGAAAGTTAGATACAGAGCAGTTCTAGTGCGGGATTTGGAGCCTGAAGTTTGAGCTGCATACTTTGTCACATAGTAATGATAGGAGTAATCTGACATGCCTCATTACTCGATGACTTTTAGACGCATGAGACTATGAATAAGCTAGCATAGTAGCCCTTACCATGGTAATAAGATGTGATATGTAAGGGAAAGAATAATCCAGTGCGCTTAACCATTTCAAAGACGTCCCTACGAAAAATAGCATACTTCTTTGCCCCCCTGATAGGTGCAGGGACTACTTCTGCATTCAGATCCACATCGTCACTCTTACACCAGTTCCTTTACCACCCCTTTCCAGCCTGTTTCCTTTATAAAGATGGACTCAAAACCCCCCAAAATGCTCTGGCCGAGAGCATCTGGACGACACAAGAAAGAGGACAGGCCAGAACAACAAGCGCAACTGAACGACACATGTAAGCAAGAAGAGAAAAAAGAAGAGCAACCTCAAATGCACTCCACCCCACATCACCAGCACACCATAGACCCGTTGATAGCGGCGCGACTCAGAAACAAAAATATTCCCATCGGTCGGCTGCCGGAGGAGCTCCTACTTGAGGTCATCAGCTATTTTGACAACGATGGCCTTACCCTGTACTGCCTCAGGCGTGTGTCGATCACGTTCCGGCGCCTTATTCACAGCTACAAATACAAAGTGTCTCATTTACCTGACAGAGATAATTTTAGCGAATATCGTTTCCAGTTACCCTGGGTTCAAAGGGCACGACTACAACGACGGCTACAAAGGGACGGAATGTGCGGCGACTGCAAGCTATGGTGCGATGGACTGGGCAATCCAAAAATCCAACCGTCAGACCTCCAACAAGGATATGACGGCCTCTGCAAATTCCATCCCATATTTTCCCCCCGCATCTACTGCTGTACGTGCAATATTTACCAAGGCATGGTGGATATGTTGCCTTCCCATCAAAAGACTGAGGAACAGGAACAGCCTTGTCTCGGTTGCCAAGGCGCCGTGCAGCTGTGTGAACATGTTCATATATATTGGGCCACCATCAAAGCCCATATAACCGAATGGCAACAGAGCCATCCCGGCAACTGGCAGGCCTGCTTCGACCACTTCAAAGTCGAATGTCATGATCCAAGCCATGACAGACGCTGCACAGACGCGGCAGTCCCGACGTGGCCCCGAGCCCGTCTGAAAACGGCCAGATCTGATGCATCTTTAGTGGTTCTCAGTTTAGAGTGGGAGCCCCATAGCGGCTTTGACGCCTTTACAAGCACCCCGAATTCACAGCTACCTGCCTCGGAGTTGAGGACGCTGTTTCAGAGCTACCGCCAGGGTCCAGCAAACTGTCTTCTAGGCGCATATCGTTCGAATCATCTTCCCGAGATGGCGTGTTTTAGCTTCAACACCTGCAGCTGCGTCGACTACGGGGAGGGTGTGGACAAAGTCCGAATCGATCCGTCTTTGCTGGAGCCTACAGACGTTTACAACCAAAACGGGCCACGTAGATGCGAATCAAGCCATACTGTTTCCAGACTTTACGGGTGCGGGGGGCTTGGCCAACAAGCAAAGACAAGCAAGCATTGGCCTAAGGACATGCAAGGTTCGGCATGTCTGGTCACCACCTACCAGAGTGACGTTATGGTCTGCCACAAAACAGATAGCCAGATCATGCCCACCCACGATTGGATCCATGCCATGGATCCCGACACATACGCCCATCTCGGTGCCGCTTCTGGCTTGCGTTTTTGCAAGGACAAGGATTGTATGAACTATCATAAAAGGCTACGTTCGACCGCCTGTAATGCTATATCAGGTATGCGCAGAATGGCTTCCTAAGAAACCGTGTTCTGTTGCGCAGTGTAGTGGGGGTGAGCAAAAAAGTTTAGATGGGCTGGACAAAATGTTGTTCCGTGGTGCACGAACCACTTTAAGCAGTTTACTTAGTCTTCTACTTTGGCCTTGGCTTGCCGTCTTCTTCCAAATACAGCGATCTGCCTACAATGCAGAGTGATTCGACTGATCGGGCCGACAGTGCTGGGGATGTGAGGTGAGGGTAGGAGCTACCAAGCGATTTTTTGGTGGCCAGAAGCTATCACGAAGAAATTTTCTGCAGAAACAGAAAGTTCGATCAAAACAATCATTCTTTTTACGGAATGGATGGCGACAACATTGGCATATCATCAAGTTGCTGCCACCCTTCTCAAACCAGGAGCACGCAGCATAGGTTTGAAAACCGAAAGCCATTTTTCACGCTGACACCCTTCTCAAACCAGGAGTATGCAGCATAGATTCGAAAACCGAAAGCCATTTCTCACGCTTCTGCTGCTTCTCCGTACGGACGGAAATGCCGAGCGTGACCAACTCGGCGATGAGCCATCTCGCCATCAAAGGCACGACTATGCTTAAGAAGTCGATGGCGATCCTCTAGACCATAGAGAACGACGTAAGGCAACCAACCACGTCTGACAGGTTCTACCTGGGATCGAGTTGTCAAAGATGCAAATAAATACAACGGAAATGATGCATTACGGACGTCAAGTAGAAAAGCGAGAGCCTCGATCGAGGCCATCCTTGCTTGCCAAGGGTTTGACAAAGCAGCAACTGTTGTTTTGCCCCTTGGAGAAAGAACAGCCATATGGCGGAGGGGAATGGGACCTCCAAACACAGCTCTAGCACCTTGGTTGCGGCCTTCAAAAAGCTGCAGGCTTATCTTGCGGGCCGGAATTTCGAATTATTGAAAACAGCACAAAGGACGGTTTGGCTATGGGCTGACATACAATGATAATACTCTTGAGGAGTGGAGATGGAAGACGCAATTTGGTCTGATGAGTCAGTGGACGAAAAGGAAACATTGCCATAAGAGACGTTTATGCATGTTTATTCAATGTACCTGTTTGAGATATCAAATCTGGCCATGTAACACCCTATTACCTGACTGGTTAGCAGGGGTCCCCTACTTTTGCCACCGGAGTAACGTTAAAAAGGCTTCAACAGTTATTCGTTATTCCCTGTCTACTCTATTCAGGATCGTGACGCATAAAATGTCGTGTGATGCCCAACGCATGTTCATCAAGAGAAGGCTACACAAAGCACAGGCCGCCGTTTGCGTTGACCGTGCTTCCGGTGGACCAGCGGCTGGCCTCCTCGGAGAGGAAGGCGACGATCTGGGCAATGTCGTCGGGCGTGGCGATGCGGGCGGCAGCAGGGATCTCCTTCATCTTGGCGTCCCACTCGGCGCGCACGGAAGCGTCGGTGTCGCGCAGCCACATGTCGGTGGCGACGGGGCCGGGATTGACGCAGTTGGCGGTGGCGCCGTACTTTTGGCCGAGCTCAATGGCCATGACCTTGGTGACGCCCTCCATGGCGGCCTTGCTGGCGGTGTAGGCAGCGGTGTAGGAGCCGCCCATGCGAGCGAGCACGCTGGAGACGTTGACGATGCGGGGCGCGGTGCCAAAGTGCGGCATGGCCTCCTTGACGAGGAAGACGGGGAAGCGGAGGTTGCAGTCGAGGATCTTGTCCCAGAGGTCGTACGTCAGGTCGGCCAGCAGGGCATCGTCGCCGGCGCCGGCATTGTTGATGATGATGTCGATGTGGCCCCAGCGCGCAACGGCGGCGTCGACGATGCGCTTGGGCGAGTCGCGGTCGCCGCCGGCGGCCTGCACGGAAAAGGCGTCGACGCCGTGGTCGGCGTGCAGCTCTGCGGCCAGGGCGTCTGCCTGGCCGCTGGCGGCGTTGTACGTCAGCAGGATGTTGGCACCCCGCTTGGCCAGCTCGAGGGCGATGCCGGCACCGATGCCGCGAGATCCACCGGTGACGATGGCGTTGCGGCCAGCGAGGGATTTGGAAGCCATTAGGGGTGGTTGGAGGAAGCAGGAGAACGAGATCAGGAGAGGGAGCAGGATTAGAAGTCAGGAGAGCACGAGATCAGGGCCGGAAGAGTGGGATCGGGAGAATGGAAGAAGAAGGGGAGAAGGGAGTGCGAGGACGGGAGTCTGGGACTTTGAGGGAGACGTCGGCAATGCATGGTAATCACTCGCAGGCATATAAGTCGCAAGGCTATTCAGGCATCGACCAATGGGCGATGCTCCTGAAGGCCATGATAAGCTGATAGGGTGACAGCCAATGACATCGCGCGATTAGCAGATTAGCAGATTATGACAGGGGGAAGGAGACAGCGAGGTTTTCCACAGAGTAGATGTAGTGGGGCCCTACCTTCCTTGCTGTCAATCTCGTCCTCGATTTCGCCTCGTCCTCGACAAACCTTGACCGGGGCACGAACAAGAAGACGCAGATGCAGCGGCAGAAGCAGAAACAGAAGCGGCCGACGCGGCGGTCGATGACCTTTAGCGGCTGCTTCACGTGCCGCGCGCGCGGTGTCAAGTGCGACGAGCAGCGGCCGGCCTGCCAGCGCTGTGCCAAGGCCAAGAGGACGTGCGCCGGCTACGGCGTCCGGCTCATCTGGGAGGACCGGCAGAAAAACCCAAAAGCCAATCTGCGGAGCGAGCGGCGGTCGCTGCCGTGGGCCTATGGCGAGGCCGGGGGGCCGGCAGAGACCCCCGCGCTGCGGGAGGAGCAGCTGGACGCCATCATCGCAGCCCTGTCGGACGATCAGGGCCAATTTGCCCTAGGGCCTCTCTCGGATCCCTATGGCCGTGTGCAGGCCCAGTTTTGCTCCCACCCCCACGCCCGTCTGTTCACCGTCTTTGTGGTCACGCCACCTGTGCCTGCTGTCGCCCCGTGCTTTGACGACGTGCTGGTGATCCGCAGTCTGGACAGCACGCACAGCACGCACAGTCATGATCACGACCTGGACAGGGTGAATGAGCTGGATGAGCCGAATGAGCTGGACGACCTGAACAGCCTGAACGGCCTGAACGGCCTGAACGACCTGAACGACCTCGACCTCTTCGACCTCGCTCTCGAGCAGTGGAGGCCGGCCACGCCGGCAGCCCACGGCGGCCACAACGGCCACAACGGCCAGCATGGCCACCACGCAGACGTCCTCCGGCTGTGCCCGTCCCCCCAGCCGACGGAGGAGAGCCGGCTGCTGGACTACTGGGTCAGCCACACGAGCAGCATCATGATCCCGATCCCGCGCCGCGACAACCCGTTCCGCACCATCTTCGTGCCCATGGCGCTCGTGGCGCAGAGCCAGCTGGCGCCGTCGTCGGAGCACCGCGCGCTGCTGCACGGCATCTACGCCATGGCGGCCTTCAACTGCGCACAGCAGCAGACGGTCAGCAGCCGCGGCCACGCCTACAACAGCCTCGGCATGAACCACCACCAGCTCTGCCTGGCCCACCTGCAGCACAGCCTCAGCCTCAGCCACGCGTCCAACCCCGAGGCCATCCTGGCCACCATAATCCTCATGATCACGACCAACTGCATCACCGGCAACTCGACCGCCTGGCGCACCCACATCCACCTCGGCCGCCAGTGGCTGCTCTCGTCCGTCAAGGCGCCCTGGCGCACCCAGCACGCCGCCTCCACGCTGTACCAGATCTTCCTCATGCTCGAGGCCATCGGCACGTCCGCCAACATGCCCGGCCTGCTCGAGGCCGCCGAGGTCGCCAGCGGCACCAGCGGCGACTGCACCACCACCAGCACCACCGCCACCACCACCACCGAGACCACCACCAGCCACGGCTACGACTACACGTACAACAGCATCTTTGGCCTCTCGTGCACCGCCCTATACCACGACTACCAGCTCGACAGCCTCTACGGCATCACCCAGCCCATGTTCGAGGCCATTGTGCACATCAACCGGCTGGGCGCCCGGCCGGCGCCGCCGTCGCAGCAGGAGCTCGAGAACCTGCGCATCAAGATCCTGCTCAACGACCCGCGCGCCCTGCGCGGCAGCGCCATCGCCAACGCCGGCGACACCGAGCGCCGCTTCGTCCACCACCACGCCTACGTCTTCTACTTTGCCTGTCGCATCCACTACGAGCGCGTGCTTTTCCGCGTCGCCCCCCACGCCATCCAGAACCTTGTCCGCTGCGCGCTCGACCACCTCGAGGCCATCGCCAGCCTCGAGACCAACATGCACGTGGCCGGCCTGACCTGGCCCGTCTTTGTCATTGCGTGCGAGGCCGACGACCCCGGCCTGCAGAAGCGCGTCAGTTGGTACTTTGAAAAGGGCGAAAAGTACGGCATCTGGAGCATCTCGTCCGCCCACCACGTCCTCTCCGAGGTCTGGAGGCGCAGGCGGACCGAGGCCGGAGACGATCCGGCCAGTGTCCGCTGGCAGCAGGTCATGGCCGACCTGGGCTTGGATCTTTTGCTTACATAATGAATAACTTGGGATTGTGTTTTTACGTGATTTAGCTTAGGAAGCAGATGATAGAAAGGAGTAGAATGGAGGATTTGCGGTCAATTGGGAGGATTAGAATCAAGGATTCAAGGATTTAACGGAATACAGGAAATAGGGAGCAGGTATGCGTTCTTGCAGGATTCAGGGCATTCGGTCAGACAGTACGATAAATGGATGGCTTTTTTTTGTTACAAAACAGAATAGATACAATTTGTCATATCCCGGACTGCTCTCGCCAGACAGCCCGGACGCACGTTCTTGGGGCCGGTCACAGCGGCCCAGAGGTCATTTACATTCATACGCTCGTTCGTCTTCAGTCTCAGTACATGTCCTCGTTCCCTGCATAGTCCTTGAGCAGCACCCGCAGAGGATGTCCGCCCTCGACCCAGCCGAGGAAGGGGGCACTGAGATCGTAGCCAATCAGCTTCAGCATGTCAATGTCGTCTCCGTACAGCGCCTTGAGCTTCTCGCTGTCGTTGTTGATGTACTGGTTCTCCTCCTAGAGCGCGGGTTAGATGAGGCAGCCGAACACGGAGCATACGGCACGGGGGAAGCACAAACCTGGCGCAGGAAGCCCTTGGTCATGAAGCAGCTGTAGACCAGGCGCTCCTCGTTCTCGGTCGTGTTGGCCGAGCCGCCGTGCAGGCACGAGGCCAGCATGATGAAGCCGTCGCCGGGGTCGAGCTCGGCAAAGACGGCCAGGCTCTCCTGCGGCGGCTTGTCGGTGTCCCATAGGTGGGAGCCGGGGATGAAGCGGGTGGCGCCGTTCTGCTTGGTGGTCTTCTTGCCGCCGACAAAGAAGCCGATGCCGGTGTCCTGGCCGATCTTGTAGTCCTCGGGCTGCATGGCGTGGGTGACGGTGTGGTGGATCATGTCGTCGCGGTGGAGGCCCTGGGCGCGGGCGCCGGGGCCGATGGAGAAGATGATGGTGTTGTTGAGCTGCGGCTTGGAGACGCTGGTGATCTGTTCGTCGCCGAGCCAGCTGCGGTGGCTGCTGGAGAGCAGCGTCTTGCAGACGTCCTGGTAGAGGCTGTTGCGCACAATGGTGTTCATAAACACCTTGGACTTCTCGGCCAGGCCGTTGACCCGCCGCGTCTCCTTGGGGAAGAACTCGCCGTTCCACTCCTTGTCGGCCTCGAGGAAGGGGCGCGTGTCGGCCTCGATGGCGGCCAGGTCGGCGGCCGAGACGGCGTTCTTGATGACGACGCCGCCGGCGCGGATGAGGCCCTGCACGACCTCGTCGACCGAGGCCGTGGCGTTGTCGAAGACGGGCACCTCGGGCACAAACGTGTCGGCCGTGAGGGAGAGGGCCTGGACGGGGGCAGTAATGGTCTGAGACATGGCTGGGGGGAGTCGGGAGATCCTGGGGTTAGGCAGGGCAGTCGGGAGATTCTGGGGTAGCTGGTCAGGTGCAAATCGGATGCGTATCAGAGGACGGCTTGGATCTTCGCCCAGAGGAGCCACGGGCCTCTAGGTTATAAGCCCATGGCGGCCGCCATGCCGTGCCGCTGTGGAGCAGGAGACTGCGAGTATCAGCCCCGCAGAAGCGGCCGTGGCAGAATGCGGCCTAGTGTCAGGCGATGGCGACGGCTGGCAGGAGACAGCGAGCTGCCGATTAGCGCGCCAGCCGGTGGCTCCCGCGCTCGTACGACTGCCCGGGGTCGTGGGAGGTCGGCAGACAGCGAGGCCGGCAGGAGATAGCGAGAATCACGGTCCAGGCGGAGACCTCCTGCAGAGCTCGAGGCATATTTGACCCCAGTCGTCCTCGTTCCCAAGCCTGAGGTTCCAGCTGTAGTCATTAGTCCCAGTTCCAATCCATTTCTCAATCATCGCATTGTCCAATCATTGTTCTACTGCATTGTCCCATCCATTGACCAATCCCGTTGCCGCATCCAACAACCAACCCATCCAACCAACCCATCCAGCCCAGCCATCCAACCATCCCATCACAATGCCTTCTGCCATTTCCAAAGGCGAGCTGCAGCGCGTGACGCGCGACGTCGGCGTGGAGCGGATCCTCGAGATTGTGCACGAGGACGGCGGTGTGATCATCAAGGGCTTCCTCACGCCCGAGCAGGTGATCCACTTCAACAAGGAGCTGGAGCCGGCCATGGGCGCGGTCAACCCGGGCACGACGCACAAGGGCAACGAGTTCATCGCCGACTTCCACGGCAACGAGACGAAGCGGCTGACCAACCTGGTGACGCACAGCAAGACGTTCCGCGACGAGATCCTGGACATGGACCTGGTGCACGACCTGGCCACGACGGTGTTTGAGGAGGAGTCGGGCTCGTACTGGATGACGACGGCGCAGGTGATTGAGATCGGGCCGGGCAACAAGGCGCAGATCCTGCACCGCGACCTGGAGAACACGCGGCCGTACGTGGACATGGGCCCGACGGGGCCCGAGGCCATGATCAACTTCCTGATCGCGCTGTCCGACTTTACGGACGAGAACGGGGCCACGCGCGTGATCCCCAAGAGCAACCACTGGCCCGACTTCAACGACCGCGGCTCGCTCGACATGACCATCCCGGCCGAGATGCAGGCCGGCGACGTGCTCTTCATCAGCGGCAAGGTCGTGCACGGCGGCGGCGCCAACCGCACCGCCAACGAGCGCCGCCGCGGCCTCGCCTTCACCTTCCAGCCCAGCTTCCTCACGCCCGAGGAGGCCTACCCCTTCCTCGTCGACATGAAGACCGTCAGGCAGATGACGAAGCGCGCCCAGCGCATGATCGGCTTCCGCTCCCAGTTCCCCAAGGGCTCGCCCGGCCTTTGGCAGACCGACTACAAGGAGATTGCCGACTACATTGGCCTGTGAGGGGGAGGGGGGGAGGAAGGCTTGGCCACTTGCCAGGCTGCACATTTCAGGCTGCACATCTGCGCTGCACATCTGCACCAACCCACGTAATGCGATTCTTGACCATGAGACACGTCCAAACCCTTTTTGCCACTTGCACATTGCCCCGTCTGCCTGCACCATCTGTTCGAATAGTATCTAGTCTGCTTCAATACACTGCGCACATTGATTTCTCAACCCATTGCGTGGCGCCTTGCTTGCCATTGGCTGTGATCTGTATCTCGCTCCCGTATCTTATCGAATCTTTCTCCATATTTGAGATTAGTGCGATCCACCGTGCAGGGAGGTGATGCTACGGCAGAACAAAGGCTTGCAGCTGGGCATTCGGGCTTGGTGGCGTCACGTGGATCTTAGAAGAATCTATTTGTTACTTCCCGGTATCGTTGCTGCCACGCTGGCCTTGGTTTCAGACCGCTGGCTCCGGGGAGATAAGATACCGGAGCGCCGGGAAGCCATGCAGGCAGACGGGGGCTCGTCGTCGTCCAAGGGCGTTCCTGGAACCAGCCAGATGCGTCGCAGAGTCTTTCCCCTGGGCGCGTCTTATCGTTGCGGATGCGGGCTGGCACCGCCTAGCAGGCCTAGCCAAGAGCCGGGGACGCCGGTGAGTGGCCAGATAAGCAAGGCTCGCTGTCTCGTTAAAATTTTGTCACCACCAGAGTGGATCTGCATCCTCTAATCTTTCGCTGTCTCTTGCTCTGGCACCAAATCGGCGGGAGTGCTCGAGGACCAGTGAGGGCCGGGCGATAGTCAGGAAGAGCAGTGGCCACGGCACGATGTGGCTTCCCGGCTTCCCTTATAATTCTTGGCGAACCCGCCCGTGGTCGTTTCTTTTACATACGAGAAACCGGACACGCTCATTGTGCCACCCCAGCCTGCACTCTCGTTCTCCTGGCCTCGCCTGCTCTGTCCTGCCGCCATGTCTGCCCTCGTGGAGGAGAAGAAGATGGACACCAAAGCGCAGCCCGGCCCCGTGGTCGTGGACGACGTGGCCTTGGGCGACGTCCAGGACGCCCAGCCCAAGAAGAACTTTAATCTGTGGAGCACGCTGGGCATCTCCTTTTCGCTGACGTCCACGCCCATTGCCATTGGCACCTACCTCTCGGTCAGCATCGGCGTCGGAGGCAGCCCCGTCTTCTTCTTTGGCTACATCCTCTCCGTGGCCATGGATCTGTGCGTGTGTGCCTCGCTGGCCGAGATGGCCGCCGTGATGCCGCACTCGTCTGGTGAGCAGCACGAGCCCACAACCAGACCCAGCCCCGTCTAACTCCCTCCCAAAGGACAGGTCCACTGGACGGCCGTGCTGGCCCCCCCAAAGTACGCCCGCGGGCTCAGCTACGTCGTCGGCTGGCTGACGGCGGCCGGGTACTTTTTCTGGACGGCGGCGACGTTCCTGATCACGTCGCAGCTGATCTGGGCGCTGGTGCAGATCTGCCACAGCAGCTTCGAGACGCACGCGTGGCACTTTTACGTGCTGTACCTGGCCATCGGCGTGCTCAGCCTCGTGGTCAACGGGCCGCTGTTCCGCTTCTACCCCTACATGCTCAAGGGCCTGGTGGTGTACATCAACGCGGGCGCGCTCTTTGTCATGATCACGCTGCTGGCCCGGGCGTATCCCAAGCAGAGCGCCGAGTACGTGTTTGTCGACATTGTCAACCTGACCGGCTGGAAGTCCAACGGCGTTGTCTTCTTCCTCGGCCTGCTGCCCGGCCTCACCGCCGTCAACGGCTTCGACTCGGCTGCCCACATGGCCGAGGAGGTGCCCAACCCCCGGCGCGAGGTGCCGCAGGTCATGATGCTCAGCGCCCTGGCCAGCGCGCTCAGTGGGCTTCCCATGATCCTCGTCTACATGTTCTGCATCACCAACGCCGACAACCTGCTCACGCCCGTGGGCGGCCAGCCCATCGCCCAGCTCATGGTCGACTCGCTCAACTCGCGCGCCCTCACCATCATCGGCATGGTCATCTTCATCGTCACCTTCACCTGCGCCTCCTTCACCATGCTCACCACCTGGAGCCGCGTCTGGTGGTCGCTCGCCCGCGAGAAGGGCACGCCCTTCCCCGGCCTCATGGCCCGCGTCGAGGAGGGCTCCCAGCTGCCCTACAACGCCCTCGTCTTCGCCACCGCCGCCTGCGCCCTCATCGGCCTGCTCGAGCTCGGCTCCAACGCCGCTCTCAACGCCATCCTCGGCGGCGCCATCATCTGCATCTTCATCTCTTACGCCATCCCCATCCTCTGCTCGCTGCTCACCCGCCGCAGCGCCTTTGCCGGCAGACACTACTTCAACCTCGGCCCGGCCGGCATGGCCCTCAACATCATCTCCATCACCTGGATCGCCTTTGTCTTTGTCTGGCTGTGCTTCCCCGAGTACATCCCCTACACCAACACCACCATGAACTGGGCCATTGTCGTGTTCGCCGGCATCTTGGCCCTGAGCGGCATCAACTGGCTGGCCTACTCGCGCCACAACTTTACCGTCCCCGTCGTGGCCGAGTCCGGCGAGTCTACCATGAGTGCCGAGTACAGTGGCAAGTAGCCTGTTTCGCGCATCTTGTTTTCGTGCGAGTCTTTTTTTCCTCTTACCTCTTACCTCTTTCTGCTTTGATAGCCACGCGTGTGCACAATAGAGCTCTTTATCTACCGCTTTGGTGCAGCGTCTGCAGAACAGAACCGGTATCCCCGTATGTGTTGACATGCCTCTTTGTGGACTATATTCATTTCTCTCGTATCCAAGAGCCCGCATCAATATACAGAAGAAACTCGTTTCCCCGTCTCGCAGGCCTCAGGCCTTCAGTGCAGCCGTCACCCTGACCTCGATCCTGGCGCCCTGGTACAGGTTGGCCACGCCAATGGCAGCCCATGTGGGCTTGTTCCCCTTGAGGTGCTTCTCAAAGGCTGCCTCCAGGGCCGCGCCGACTTCCGGATCGTCGAGGGCGCCGGTGTGGTAGGTTGTCAGGTCGTAGACGGCCCGCCAGCCCTCCTTGACGCCGGCCGCCACGAGCGTGTCCTCGACGTTCTGAAAGGCCAGCATGATCTGCTCCGTGGCTGATGCGGGCAGCACCATGTCCTTGGTCAGGCCGGTCGTTCCGGAGATTCTGACCGTGGCCGTGTTGGCCGGGATGATGACGGCGCCGGAGAGGCCGAGGAGCTCGCCCAGCTTCTCGCCCAGGCCGGGCGAGTTGATGGCCTTGATGCCAAACTGATCGAGGCCGCCCTTGTACTCCATCGCGTAGCGAGTTGGGGGTTTGGGTGGGGGAATGTTGAGGCGGTGTTCGGAGAGGATGGGATTGGTCTTTGATTGCGTGGTAAGTCGAGGTGATGTCTTGTGTTGAAAGATATCTTACGACAGCTACGGAAGCTAGAGCAGTTAAATGGCCTGCGGCCAAAAGCAGCCAGTGAGCTCTCAGGCCAGGGGGAAAGAGACAACGAGCAGCCTTATGGCACTAGAGACCGAATCGGATTAGAGCTGGAGGACCCCATCTGCACTTATCTCAGGGCTCGCTGTCCCCTGCCATTTGAGCTATCGTTATCTGAGCTTATTTCTTAGCCTGACTAAAGCCTGTGTGCAGCTATTACTTCGTACAGAGTATACATACCAATGTATATTGCTGTCAAAGTATGCCGAGAAATCAGTTGCCACAATAGCCGAGGATCCCGATCTAGCCAAAGCCCATCCTACAATGACGCTGCGTGTTGCAATTGCCGGTGCCGGTGACCTGGCCAAGTACCTGGTGGAGGAGTTTCTGGCAGCCGGACACTCGGTTGTGGTCATCTCGCGGTCATGCAAGCCCTGGTTTGAGAGAGGCGACATTGCGTTCCGGGCGAGCGACTACTCCGTTCCCTCGCTCGTTGCGGCCCTGGAGGACTGCGACGCGGTCGTCTCGACGATCCTCGACTACGGCACCGGCGGCGTGGTGCCGCACCTCAACATCCTGGCGGCCTGCCAGCAGACCAACCGGTGCAAGAAGTTTATCCCATCCGAGTACGGCGGCGACACGGACCTGTTCCCCGAGATCCCGCTGTTCTACGAGGCGTCGCACGTGCCGGTCCGGGCAGCTCTGGCGGCACAGACGGACGTCCAGTGGACGCTGCTGGGCAACGGCTGGCTGATGGACTACTTTGTGCCGGCGTCGCAGCGCTACATCCGCGACATTGGGGCCTACCACCCGATCGACTTTGCGACGAACAAGGCCGTGATTGCGGGCACGGGCGACGAGCCGATCTGCTTCACGAGCGTGCGGGACCTCGCGCGGGCCATTGCCCAGCTGGTGGCCCACGACGACTGGGACCGGCCGGCGACGTACCTGATGGGCGAGCGGACGTCCTGGAACGGCATCGTGAAGACGCTGGCGGCGCGGGGACGGACGCTGGAGGTGTCGTACCGCTCGCACGCGCAGGTGGTGCAGGACAGCATCGGCGACAGCGAGGAGGCGCTGGTGGCCCAGTTCGGCGTGTGGTCCAGCTCCGGGTCGTGCGGGCTGCCGGCAGAGCAGCTGGAGAGACAGCGGGCCAAGTTCTTTTCCAAGGTCAGGTTCCGCACGGTGGACGAGTTCCTGGACGATGCCGACAGGGACGCAACCAAGGAGGCCAAGATATGAGAGAGTAGCATGTGAATAAACTTTGTGTCTATGGACGATGGCAACGATGGCCTAGTCAATGCATATTTTCCCATCCCCGGCTTCCTCATCCCCCGGGCTGGCGCCCCGAGCCCGTTCCTGGCCATCTCAGTTTGTGCCCGGCTTGACGAAGCCACCGCCGGCGAGCGAGAGGGTCTGGTTTGCGAGCCAGCTGTTGGCTGGGGACGAGGGGTCGTAGTAGACGGTGTGGCCGAAGCTGTAGACGTTGGCGAGGGTGGTGTCGGCGTCGGTAAAGTTGGTGAGGTAGGTGTCGCAGGTGACTGTCCAGTTGGAGGTGGCGTCGAGGGCGACGGCAAAGTAGGCGTCGCGGTAGCCCGAGTAGGCGGTGCCGGTCCAGGCGGAGTAGTCGGCGAGGGACCAGGCGATGGAGCTGGCGTTGTAGGCGACGAGGTCGCCGGTGAGGACGGAGCTGGAGACGGCGACGGTGGCCTCGGCGGGCGAGAGGGCGCTGTTGTCGGGATAGCCGGCATAGTAGTCAAAGTCCTGGGTGACCTGGGAGTAGTTGGCGACGACGAGGATGCCGGAGGAGGTGTTGAGCTGGGAGTTGGTTACGTAAGCAGAGGCGATGACGTTGCCGAACCAGAGCGCGGGCGCGGTGTCGGGCAGGACGGTGAGGACGGTGTTGTCGAGGGTGAGGGAGGCGCCGGACTCGCGCTCGCTGGAGCAGAAGACGATGGTGCCGGCGAGGAGGCCGGCGGTCATGTCGGAGTCGACAAAGGTGGCGGTCTGGGGGCCGTCGGAAAAGAGGACGGGCGAGCGGTCGGCGCGGCCGACGACATTGCTGGCGAAGACGGTGCCGAGGGCGTAGAAGATGGCGCTGCCGATGCCGGCGGTGTGGGCGCGCGAGTCGTAGACGTAGACGTCGCCGGAGGGGGTGTCGCCGGAAAAGGACGAGGCGCGGTTGCCGCCCGAGTAGTGGTCGACGTGGTGGGCGACGATGGTGCCGTTGCCGGCGGCATAGAGGCCGTGGGAGACGGGCCCGGAGCTGTAGAGGCTGGCGTGGTCGACGTGGACGACGGTGCCGTCGCCGTAGGAGAAGATGTTGGCCGCGCCGTTGTGCGTCGTGATGTTGGTGTGGTCGACGTACACGGTCGAGCCGTTGGCCACGTTGACGGCCGCGTTGACGCCGAAGAAGCTGGCCTGGTACAGGTTGGACGAGTAGCCGTGCTTGACGACGGTGGCGTGGCTGATGTTGACCGTCGACGCGTCCGTGATGACGACCACGCTGGTGTCGTTGGCGTCGACGCTGAGCGTCTCGTGCGCAATCACGGCGTCTGCAGCCGCGTAGTAGTACGGGCCCTCGATGGCAATGGCCTGGTACATGACGGGGGTGATGTCGTAGACGGCCAGGATGCTGTTGTCGGCGACGTCGGCCGGAAGGCTCTGGGCGTCGCTGGGGTCGAGGAGGAAGACGGAGCCATGGCAGAGGCCGATGGCGAGGAAGAGGAGGAGGGGGTGCATATTGGGAGGAGGGGGTATATTGGACGGGAGAAGAGGATGAGGGCTGGAAGGGGGGACTGGATGGAGTTGTAACAGGAGATGGCAGACGACGACGCGACGATAGACAGAGGATGACAGACAGAGGATGACAGGCGACGACGGACAGATGACGACAGACGACGACAGACGACGACACTGACGACAGAGACGACAGAGACGACAACGGACTAACACGAACTACACACAAAGTCCATTGACTGCTCATATCTACACGAATTACACGGCGGAAGCTGCCAATTTATGCTCCAGACTGCCCCCTGGCCAGCATCGCAAGATGCGTCCGATATTGCGCATTGACCTTAATCTCGGGCACAGAGAGCTCGGACGAGATGACGACGACAACAACAATGACGACTCCGCAAACTGATGCATCGTGGGGCCGATCTTGACTGAAGATTCTATTCTTGAACGAGTGCGGGGGAGCTGTGAGGGAGGAGAGGAGGGGAGGGGAGGAGAAGAGGAGAAGAGGAGAGGAGAAGAGGAGAAGAGGAGAGGATGAGAGGAGAAGAGGGCAGAGAGACGTGAACGAGAGAGAGCAGAGAGACCAGAACGAGAGAGAGCAGCAGAGACGAGAGAGTAGAGAGGAGAGCACGATACGGCTAGAACAGCGATAGAGTCAGAATCAAGCTGAATACGCCAAATAGGCCAAATCAGCCACACAGGCCAATAGGCTCGGCCACAGTCAATCGTCAATCGCCAATATCAATCAGTCACAACGGCCAACACTCACTTCAGCTCCAAGTGCCGATCTTCCCCATGCTCTCCTCCTGTCCCCGCTCCTCCCGTCTTCCCCAGATTGCGGGGAAGGCCACGCGGCCTGGCTCCTTCACTAGGTCGGGCCCTACTTAGGCCTCTCGACCCTGACAGCTTCTCCGCATCGGGGCGACCACTCGCAATCCCCCCCACCAAGCCGCTCCTCGACAGAACCGTTCCACTTCCCGAGACGGCCGCACGGCCAATCAGCAGCTTGTGGCCCTGACCGGCCTTGGCGAAGCTGGGGAAGCTGGGGAGCCGTGGAGCTAAATAGACGGGTCTTGGCCGCGATGTCGTGGAACTGGTTCTGTGTCAGTTCTGAGTCCTTGTTTGTGTCCGAGTTTGTGTCCTATGTCTGCGTCTTGTCTCCTGTGTCCTGTGTCCTGTCTCCTGTCGTCTGTCGTTTGTCCAGGTTCACAGTCTTCCTCCTGTCCATCAGTCTTGTCGTGCTCTCGTCAACTCCCACTAACAACCCACTCATCAACGCCGTCTACCCCATCCTCAAAATGGCCGACCACGAGAAGATATCCGCCCACGCCGTCGAGGCCAAGGACAGCGGCTCCCACGAACACCCCAAACACCACCACATCAACTTCCACACCCTCGGCCACCTCCGCCTTCGCCATGAACACACCAACGAGATCATCCTGACGCCCGCCCCCTCCGCCGACCCCAACGACCCCCTCCTCTGGTCCACCGCCTACAAGATTTACATCTCCGTCCTCGTCTCGCTCGCCATGATCATGTGCAACTTTATGGCCGCCGGCCCGACCGTCGCCATGCTCTCCGTCGCCTCCGACTACAAGCACGGCGGCTCCACCATCAGCTCCTGGATCTCCAGCGCCTCCTACTTCTTCAACAACAGCTCCCTGCTCCAGGGCGTCTCCTGCCTCTTCTGGGTCCCCCTGCTCAACAAGTACGGCCGCCGCCCCGTCTACCTCGTCTCGCTCGTCCTCTACCTCGCCATGATCATCGGCGCCGGCTTCGCCAAGACCTATGCCGGCGAGCTGACCACGCGCACCATCCTGGGCATCGGCGCTGGCGCCGGCGAGTGTCTGGCCCCTGTCACCATCACCGATGTATTCTACCTGCATCAGCGTGGCTACGGAATGGCGTAAGTGAAGTGGGGCGTGAAGAGGGAAAACAAGACGAAACAGAGAAATAAAAAAAGAGAGACAGAAGAAAGAAGAAAGCAAAGAAGACAGGATACAGAAGAAAGAAGAAAAACAAAATGCTGACCTCCTAGGATCTACAACGCCGCCCTCTCGGCCGGAGTCGCCTTTGGCATCATCATCTCCGGCCTCATCACTATCGCCCACCCCTGGCGCACCATCTACTGGGTCGGTGCCGCCCTCGTCGGCTTCCTGCTCGTCGTCGTCTTTTTCTTCTTCCCCGAGACCGCCTTCCTGCGCAACGTCGACGGCTACGCAGACGACGACGGCGACTCCGACCCCAGCCACCACCGCAAGCTGTCGTACGGCCAGCAGCTGCGCCCCTGGTCCGGCAAGACCTACACCCAGGAGTCCTTCTGGCGCATGTTCATCCGCCCCTTTGGCCTCATCCTGCTGCCCACCGTCTTCTGGGCCACCATCGTCATGTCCGTCACCATCGGCTTCCTCGTCGCCGTCGTCTCCAACTTTGCCAGCGCCTTCAGCACCACCTACGGCTTCGAGGCCTGGCAGAGCGGTCTCTGCTTCATCTCTGCCATTGTCGGCTGCGTCTTTGGCACCTTTGCCGGCGGCCCCTTTTCCGACTGGGTCGCCGACTACTTTACCCGCCGCAACGGCGGCATCCGCGAGCCCGAGATGCGTCTGCCCGCCATCATCCCCAGCGTCATCGCCGCCCCCCTCGCCCTCGCCCTCTACGGCGTCGGCATCGGCAACGCCCTGCACTGGATGGTGCCGACCTTTGCCCTGGGCCTGCGTGCGTCTTTTTTTTCTTCTTCTATTTTTCCTTGTTTCCTTTCTCTTCTTCTCGTTCCTAACCCACCCCCTGCTAACAGCCCAGTCTCTTTCGCCATCTCTCAGGGCACAAACGTCTCGTTTGTCTACTGCATCGACGCCTATCGCCCTGTGGCTGCCGAGGTCACTGTGGCCCAGCTGGCCTTTAAGTGTGCGTGTCTTCCTTGCCTCACTACCAGTACGCCCAACGCTAACATGTACAGCCTGCTTTGGATTCCTCCTGTCCTTCTACACCAACCCCTGGGTTGATAAGTCGGGCTACAAGCAAGCCTATGGCGCCATGGCCGGTATCTCGGGCGGCTGTCTGCTCTTCTTCATCCCGCTCTTCTTCTGGGGCAAGCAGATCCGCCTGGCCTCCATGAAGTGGCCCATTGTCCGCTTTGTCTTCTGGAAGACCGACCGGGAGGTGGGCGAGTAGTGACCGGCTGCAACCGAGATGCCGAGCGTATCTCGCTTGTTGCCACCCATATCACAGGAAAAGATTGAACCGTCGAGGGCACTCAGCGACTGGTGGAAGATTGTGCAGTTGCTTCAGTCATGTAACGTGTAAGGTGCTAAGCGAGATAATGCAACAGATGCGTCGTCACTCTACCCTCTCCTATGCCGGGGTGTTGTTGTGTGTCACCTGGAAGTGATTGCAGTTCTCAAACGTAATGTAATCTCTAAAGCATACAGTACATAGTATGTTACAGTGTCTGTACTATAGACTACACTGTCACAGCCTCAAACAGTAGAGCGCAACCGAAGACTTTGCATCGTCGTGGTTGTTAACAAGAAGTCTACAACTAATGTTCCAACCTGTATGGGGCTCCCAAATTCAGGCATACGTAATGGAGTTGCAGTGGCCCTCCTCAATAGCGGGTTCAAAAGCATGGTTCTTATCGTTTTCATGCAAGTTGCAAGCGAAGAGCCCGGGGTTTACCCGTTTCAGCTGCCGGTGGCCCAATTCGGAAGCATTCCATTCCTGTACATAATCCCATACTGGAATAGATTACTAATCATAACACCTTTCATCTTAACCTTGCTTCTAGACGCCGTTGCCTATCGTTCTAGATTTTTTTCTTGTCAGTCTCCAAAAGGTGTTACGTTACAGAATCGCCTGCGAAACGTATTGTACTCATGCTAGCTAAGTTTCTCCCATGCCATAAATTCGAACAGCAACTATACAGTCGATCGCTAGAGCGAACGAAGGTGCATCCCGACCAGTAGTTTTTCCAGCACTGCGCAGACGAAACTATAAACGCACGGCCGCTCTTTGTAATCGAGTACAAAGCAGCACACAAGATTAGCGAGTCTTTGCTCCGCGACTGTCTTGTTCCTAAAGTGGCCCTTACCTTGATGGAAGGCGCTATCCAAGCGGTTGCTAGCCAAAATAAAGCTAACAAACTAGCTACGGCTAAACGAGACGTTGCTAAGGTTTTTACGCAAGTCTTCCACTACATGATCGACTACGGCCTGCAATACAGCTACGCGACCACTGGCAATGCATTAATTTTCCTCTACATCGACCCAAAGCAGCCAACAACGCTTTACTACCATTTGGAGGAGCCAATCCAGGCGGTACAATCTGCCAATCGGGAGGGTTTTAAGCGATCCGCTGTTGCGCTTGTGCTCTCTTTCGTGCTTATGTCTATAAAGGGCGAGTACATGACACAGCGGTAGAAGAAAAGCATACATAAGGAGCAGCCCAAATGGCCCCAGCCATATGCAGACATGAAACACATGCCAACCAACACGTTGGCCAACGTGTCGCTTGGTACTACGACAGCCACCCTAACGCCAAAGACAGCGGAAGCTTCTAAAGACCCTCAAAAACGAAACAACACACATCAACAAGGCTACAATAACAAGCGGAACACAAGCCCAATGTCCCTTTTAAGCAACACAACGCAATCGTCATATGCCTCGACCAATAGTATCGTTAGCACAACTACAACGCAGGAAGAGCAAAACTGGCTTTATACAAGCAATGTCCCTTTTTCACCAACTTTGGCGTTTTGCACACAGGCGTGCCTTTTAGGCCTTAAGACAGGCGACAAGAAGGACCCACACTGCCCCAATGTCAATTTACACAGGCGAAGCAATGTAGCAGACGAGCGGCACCCAATTACGGCAGATGAGCTGCGGACGCAACTCACACAGCAGCTAGCTAACGACATGGACCACAACTGCCAGAACCTGGAGCGGTACGGCATGTACGGGGAGATAGGGGCGCTGTTCAAGCTAGCCCTGAGCGAGTACGGCTACTGCTTCGTGGGCAAAGGTGTGCAGCGAGTGCACTGGAGGCAGTTGGAGCAGGAGGCCCTGGCGTACGGCTTTTTGGAAGAGTGCCAGGGCCGGCTGGTGCCGGTGGTGTTTGGTGTGATCGAGCTGGTGGACGAGTACTGGACCCAATGCGGCGCGCACATCTCGCACATGATGTTGATGTCGTTTGCCGGCGACTCGCTGTGGCACCACGGCCGGAAGACGGACAACCCGGCGCTCTACCACGAGGAGATGGTGCGGACGTTGCAGGAGCTGGAGCCATACGGAGTGGTGCACGGGGACGAGAACAACAACAACATGGTGTGGAACGAGGAGCTGCAGCGCGTCATGGCGATTGACTTTAACCGTGCGGTGGTACCGCAGCAGCTGGCAAACGCTAACCTTGCAAAGACACTGTTTGTAGGCGGACAGAGGATAAACGGAAACAGGCGTTTAATGAAGTTGGTACTAAGGAGACGAAACGCGCGAAGCTAGAAGTAGGGCGCACTTTACTGTAATAGACAGTGTATGTTTAATCCTCATTATCTAGCTATCTCTTTACAAACAGCTAGATAGCAAATCCTAGCTATAAAGGCTAAAAACATACCTTGACAAAAAAACCCTTTAAAAAGTTATTAAAAAGGAAAGAGGAAACATTAAGTAAGAAAGAAAACAAGAAAAAATAAAGGTAAAAAGAAAGGTTTATGAAAGGCCGATCTGCCCATCTATATTATGAACAGCTTAATAGGGCTAAGCGTCGGCAACGGAGATTACCGGTAACGGTAGGTGGTGTTGGACGACTGCATCGCCTCGGCGAAGCTACGGACAGAGTCAATGTACCTGTCGCCAGACCACTCTCCGTTCTTCGGGAGGAGCCTAGAGCTGGTGTTGGGCCCCTCGTTAAGTCCCTCGTCTGGCCCTCGGGACCACAACCACGACCCAACGAGCCCTGTCCCGGTTCAGAGATGCTCGCAGAGCCGGATTCTTCCCCCACAGGCGGAGGCCCATCTCTTCATCGACTCGGACCACGACTATCTACGCATTTCCGTTCACCCGCAGAATCCACGTCATCTAGTCACATACCCTGCCGTCGGCCCGGACCATGCACACTGCGTCCCACACCCAGACGAGCACGTCATGCGTGGCTGAACGTAGCCGTCGTAGAAGCACAAATAGGTTCGGCTGCTCATGAAAGAAAGAAGGATCTGCGGCAGATCGGCCCCATCGACCACCATCCCGGCCTCGTCGCCAATATAAGTATTGAATCCCTCCTGCAACGGCTCTCGGCCGCAAGACAGCAACTCGTGTCGCAACCCAGCCGCTTCCTCGTTGAGTGTTGTCAAAACGACGCAGTTGGCGACCGCCGTTTCGTCCATTTTTGGAAATGACAAACAGCACGCGTGACTCATCGTCGGACATCAAAATCTGGGTGCGGCTGAATATGGGTGCCTCGTCGCTGTGCATAAGAGCTGCCGTAGTGCAGAGTACTATGACACCTCCCATTCTTGTCACTGCTGCTTTAGTCGCCCACTGCTCTGGCTTGTCAGTCAATGTTCCCACCCTCTTATATTCTAAGGCTGCCCACTCTCCTTCTCAGAGACAGCTCCTTGGTAAAACCACCCTTTTGTCGCACCCAACAATATCGAAAAGCCGAGATTTCAACTTTATTGCCTGTGAGAACCTCCCCATCCAAGATAGACCACCAAGCCTGCAGGATTTGGCACATGAACAATGTGTGTAATGTTCTGGTGGAGGTATTTGTGCGGTCATGTGTTCTTTTACCATTGGGTAGAATGCGATGACCACCTTCAGGAGGAGTGTTCCTATTTTGCATGGAATACCGAGCACAAGAACGAAAAGTGCCCCGAGTGTCTCTGCAAGAAACCGCCGACCTCACCAAGGCCACCTGACTTGCCAAAGCCACCTGACTCGCCTAAGCCACCAGACCCACCAAAACCGCCAGAATCGCCAAGACCGTCAGACTCACCAAGACCGCCAAACTAAGTGAAAGATAGCAGCGTCGCGTTTGGCTAATATTTGCATGGATACTGTGGCTAATCTGTAGACAGCTACAGCAAAGAATTATCATCTTTCCTCGTTAAAACGTTCTATCGTGTGCCGTTAGGTAACAAAAATTCTTAAGACATTGTACCGTATCCATAAACCTCATAATCAATGTCTCCCTTTCTTTGTATTCCATGACTCGGCCGTGGTAAGGTTCAAGAATGGTATTTGCATTGTGGCTGGTGAGGGCTGAATCTCTACGGAGTGGTAGACAAGCAAAGGCAGGGGTGTGCAGACCATTTCAGGAACACTTCCATTACAGCATAGGAATCTATCTGAATGGGAGATACAGGTCCCTCCACTGCAGCAGACATTCTGACTTATTTTCCTATGGATATTTCTCTCGAGACACGCAGGGTGATGTAACCTTTCTGCCTGCCATACCTATCGCTAGACTAGTATGACGACTGGACTAATAAAAAGGCACCTCGCAGCCAAGACGGGTTGCATTTGCCATACTAGAGTAGTGTCGAAGGGTGGTAGGATCTTGCACAAAAGGGTTCATAGTCCAGAAGGCCATTTGGGAGACAGGAAAAGTGCAGAAATACGGAGAGGCGAGCGGCAGGGTTGTTAATCACATGCACACGGCGGAGGGGTGAAAAGAATGACTCGTCTGTTAAAGCTGTGGCTTTCACTCGTGGACGAAAAATAATTTCCGAGCTAATGCAAGAGGGAGAGTCTGGGCACAACGAGTTGTCGGAGGACGTGTTCAGCCGCATTGGACAGGTCAAAAGAGGGTGGTCACGCGCAGTGTTTGGCCTATGAAAGCCGACTGTTTACGCGATGTCTTGGTTCGCTAATTTTCACAAAACAACGGCAGGGGTTTTTTCACCAGGTTGCATGGAAGCCTTCCCTGGACGATTTCCAGCCGCAATGTACAGTAGCAATCTCATCGACGTAAATGGCATATGGCGGTGGCCGTGCCCCTATGAATGCTCGTATCGTATGTTTTGGCCCCTGTCATTTACGGTGGGGTTGTGCCTTGAATCCTTCATTTCCCGGACGGGGTACATTTATTTACTGGGCACCACTGCCAAAATAGGCCTGGCCAAAAGTATCTTTTAACGTCCTCGCCTCTTGGGAGGCACAGATATGCCCGGTTTCAGCTTTATGCAAATTGACTACTAACGGAATAAGTGTCTGAATATGTAGATGGGTATAAAGACAGAAACCGATCAATCATAAATGGGAGGCAGGTGAAACAATAAATTTCATCCTCGGTACCCTCCCTCATAGGGCAGACATGTACTTCATAGGAGCAAGGCTGAAGTCAATAGAAAAGGAGGCTGACGTCAGACGACCGTGTGATGTCGCCGCCTATCCCCCCCCTCCCCCCGGCGGAGAGCACGAAAACACATACACGCTCGAGCTTGACAGAAGGCTGCACTCCGACGCTGTGTGACAGCTCGTTTGCATAATGTCTGCCCAGCTGCCTTCTTTCCCGTCAAAAAGGGAATAGCTGAACACGGAATCATGCAAAGCAGGCGGAGCACTCTCGACATGGCAGAAAGCGGAACCTCTGGACAAGGCCGGCCGTCCAATGTAGCGAGCTGCTTGCGCCGTACGGAGCACGCTGTTGGCGAGGTGATAGCGTAGGGTTGCGGTAGGATTCTAGGCGCAATTGAGGCTCGGGCACGAGCAGATGATTGGTGCCTTTGCCTCTTATCTGACGGACAATGTTCCGTTTTTGCGTGTTTCCGGTGTTGTGGCTGCGCCTGGACGCGGAAACGAGAATCAAATGGACATTGGGGGGGGGGGGGCATGGGGAACTGCATGGGAAAATCGGAAAACAAGACGCGGGAGGCTGGAGACCGACTGGTTCATAAGCCAGGCCAGTCCCGCTCGTTGTGCCCAACAAGATGCTTCCAGCCAGAGTCTTTGCCCGCCACCGCCTCGCACAATGACCAGCTACTACGGATGGGTGCCGCCCACGCTCGCCGAGGCACAATTCACCAACTGCACGGCAGCGGCTTCGTGGCTCACGGCCTATCTCAGCACGGGCAATGCCGATGGCACGCTGCAGTACCGCTCGTCTCTCGGGTTTGCATACACGTACCTTGTCAGCCTGGTTCCGTCGTCGATAACGGAGCCGACGGTTGGCCAGGCCATGCAGTGGTATACGAGCATGGACAGCGACGGCCAAGACTATCTCGAGCAAATGATCAATTTTCCGCTTCAACATTGTCCGTCCGAGGTCTGCCAGAGTCTTTCGTGGGACGGCGACGGTGACCTGGCCGGCATTGGCGTAAGTGTCGGGGTGGACAGAGAGAATAAGGCTCCATGCTGACCGCTGCTCGCGTGTAGGTCATGGTGGTGTACTATCTGGCCGCTGCCTTATCCACGATCTACTTCGTCCTTCTCGCGGCAAGAGGGTTGTACTCCGATAAGAAGGGAGGAAAGGTCAAGCTGTGGCCGTGGTTGGAAAAGCTGCTCGACGCGTTTGACGAGTCGCTCGGCGCGTTTCTGGATGCAGCGCTGCTCTTCTGCATCTCGATGCTGGTGGCCGGCACCTACCGACACGGATCGTCGCGCATCCATCCGGACAAGACGCACTCGCTGTACTGGCTGACGAATGCGACTTACATGGCCATGTTTACCATCTTCCCCGCGCTGCTTCTGCAGATCACGGAGCGGGATCCGCTGGTCACGGCGCGGAATGAGGCGCGGAAGAAGGCGCGGGATGCGAAGGAGAAGGAGAAGGAGAAGGCGAAGCCGGAAATAGCCGCAGCACAGACGGGGTCGATGGAGAAGACCAAGGCGCTGGCGACCACGACGCCGAAGAAGCCAATGGGAAAGACGCGGCTGCTGTACTGGTTTCTCGTCTTCGTCTTCACCGTGACCAACGTGGCGCTGTACTACACCCTCAAGAACAGCGATTCGCGCCTGAACTACCTGCTCTACCGCGACTCGGCCAACGTGGACGTGGTCTGGGAGAGCGACTGCGAGCCGCGAGCACTGCGCAGGGGCATCCAGGATGCCATGATTGTGGGCGAGGCCCTGCTCGGCATCAACCTCTTCGTCTGGGCCTACCAGCTGGCCGGGCGGGTGCTCGGGGCCCCGGAAGGCAATAGCTACACGGGCATGCACAACACGGTCGTCGGGCTCGTACGCTTCCAGATGGGCGGGAGAAGCAAGAACGACTTGCAAGATCAGGCGGAAATAGAGGCCTGGAACAGAATCGTGCGCGTCTGGAGGCTGGCCAACGGCGTCCTCTGCTGTGCCGTCATGTGGGCTCTGCTCGGCCTCTTTACCGGCTACCGACTGAAGGTGGAGGAGAACATGGGCGGCTCCGACGAAGACGGGCAGTGGAGCTTCGGGCAGGTCCTCGCGCTGGCGACGTGGGTGCCCGTGGCCATCGATCTGCTGACAGAACTCAGCGGTAAGTCGATGCCCTGGAATCGGCACAGTTTTGCTTGTCGGGTGCTGACCGGATCAGAGGAAACAGTGGAACCGAAGACGGCAGAGCAAGGGGGGGGTTCCGAGGGTAGTAGTGCCTCGAACTGAAGTATGTAGTAGGGCGTGGCCGGGGAAGGGCTGTCGAGTTTGTTAGGGCCACTTGCGCGGCCGCTCTTTTCGTCGGGGGTTATTTGTCGGTGGTGATTATCGGTGATGGTTAGTCGGATCCGGAAAGAGGTTAGTCAATATGCAGCATCAGCTTATCAATGCTAGTCCAGGTTTCGTTTTGTCACAGCAATGCTACCGAGATAAGTAAAGGGCATTGTGCATGTGTCTAGTGTCTGGGCCGTCCCCCTCAGGAAGCTGTCGTCGTGGCCCCTTTGACGACGGCCAGGCGCAATGAAGCCATACGCCCAGATGGCAGACAGCGTTTTGTACCTGCCCCATCGCGCAGTACGTGAAGACGGCAGGGGCGGGTGTGATCGGAAGAGGCTAACGGCGTGCAGTGCGATCAATGCCGCAGTCGAAAGGTGCCGCCTTTTGTGCTCCCCGTGGTGAGATGAGTTGTTGACGGTCGTCAGATCCGCTGTGACAGACAGCTGCCGTGTTGCCACTGTCGGCTGGCCAAGAAGCAGTGTGCGTTTACGGACGCCAGCTCGCGGCCACGACAGCCGCGAGTGCGGGCGATACGAGCAGAGTGGGTGTTTTTTTTGTTTCGTCTTTTCGTTTTGTCTTTTCGTCTGTCGTCTTTGTTCTGTTCCTTTCTTCTTTTCTTCTCTTCTTCTTTCTTCTCTTCTTCTTTCTTCTGCTCGAAACTCACCGCTGCAAACTCACCGTACAGCGACAAGAGGACCAGCGGGATCGAGGACCGCCTGACACGCATCGAAGAGGCGCTGGTGGCTCTGTCCAGGGCGCAGCAACCACAAAACGAGCTGCACATGCCTGCATGCAAAGGGAGCGCGTCTGGAAGCGTCTGCGGCAGCACTCCCAACGCAGCGCCGCCTCTGGCGCGCTACTACGGCAGCAGCGGCAGCTCGATCGAGGCTCAGGTGACGTTTGCATGTCGCTACCTGCAGGACATTATCGACAACAACGTGCGGGACGAGGACAAGGACGCGCTCAGCAAGGCGCTCTGCTCGCTGCAGCGCCTCTCGCAGGGAGCAGACGGACGCGTCTCGTCGGCCTCGTCGGTCTCGTCGGCCTCGTCGGCCCCGTCGGCCCCGTCGGCCGCCCTCGGACTGCCTCACGCACAGCGGCTGGACGGCGCCGGACTGCGCGGACTGCCGATGCCGCCGCTGGACGAGGTGCTGGGACTGCTGCGCGACCTGCGGCGCACGCGGCCGGTGACGTTTCCAATGGTGTGTGCGTTCCGCAGCGTCGACGGGCTGGCCGAACACTGCCGACGGCTGTACCTGCCGGTGCGCGACGACGACGTGTCGTGCGAGGCGGTGCTGACGGTCAACGCGGCGCTCTTCTTCCTCTTCAAGGACAAGATGGCGCTGGCGGTGCACACGGGCAACCAGGCGGCCGTGGTGCGCTTCCTGGCGCTGCGCAACACGTGTCGCGACAACGTGGAGACGGCGCTGGCACACCTGCCGCTGGTGCTGGCCCCGAGGCCCGAGGCGCTGCTGGCCCTGGTGCTGGGCGCCGGCTACGGCATCGAGGTGTCGCGGCCGGGCCTGGCCTCGCGTCTGAACACGGCGGCCTGCCATATGGCCGTCGAGCTGGGCTGCCATCGGGGGGACGAGGGGGGCCTCGAGGGGGGGGTCCAGGGGGGTCTTGAGGGGGGCGTCGAGGCCGCCCACCGGGACATGCTCTTCTGGCTGGCCTACATGCACGACCGCGCGCTGTCGCTGCGTCTGGGCCGCGCGCCCGTCCTGCAGGACTTTGACATTACGCTGCCGCGCTCGCCGGGCCCCCTGGCCGCCGAGTTTGACGGCCACCGCGTCAACTTGGCCGCCTGGATCGTCCTCGGCGAGGTCCAGGGCCGCATGTACCGCGATCTCTACAGCCCGGCCGCCCAGCGGTCGCCGTTGCGGCCGCGCGTCGATGCTGCGCGCGACTGTGCCGCCGTGCTCCGGCGCGAGGCCGGCCGCGTCCATCAGCGACGGGTCCGGCTCCAGCAGCGGCTGCACGCGTGGCCCGGCCAGGGACAGGCCCAGGCGCCGCGTCCCGACAGCTGCGTCGGCGATGACGACCGCACCGCCATGGAGGTCGAGGCCATGCTGCTGCGCGTCGACGAGGTCACCCTGCTGTCGTCGCTGACCATGGCCTACCGGGCGATCCCGCCAGGGGGGGACGACGACGATCTCGAGGAGGGGGACGACGAGGACGACGATGACGACGACGACGACGAGGAGGAGACTGGCATCGGCCAGCAAGGCCCAGACGACGCGTCCGACGCCTGGAAGAAGCCGCCGCGTCCGCTGGTCGGGTCGACGCTGTTCTGCGACGACTGCATCGCCACGGCCCGGAGGACGATGCAGATGCACCTCGAATACCTGCAGCTCACCGACGGAAACCCCATGCTGGTGGCCATGCACATGCACTGGTGCGTCCCTGTCCGCGCCCGTGCCCGCGGCGCCCCTGCTGACGTGCCCCAGGACCGTGCTGCTCGTGCCGTTTGTGCCCTTTGTCGTGCTCTTCTGCTACGTCATGGAACAGCCCAATGCCGAGGACCTCTGCTATCTGCAGCGCTGCATGGAGTCGCTGCAGCCGTGGCAGAAGCTGTCGGCCCACGCCGAGCAGCTGTTCCGCATCTGCCAGGCCCTGTTCGAGGCCGCCCAGCTGTACGCGGCCTGCAGGCGGCCGCCGATTGGCCCGTAGATGCGTGTGGAGAGCTGGGGGCTGTGATAGCGCGAATCCGACTCCGCGATTTGCGTCGCCGCGCCCGCTGCTTATCAGCGCCCCCGACGACGCCGCGGCATGCCGAGCTGCGATAAGAGGTGGCCTGAGACCGGTCGAGCCCGCTGGGGACGACGCATGTAAAAAGGCTGCACCGTGGCCGTCCTCTGCTGTTGATAGGCAACTGTTTCTTGGTCGGTCGTCCCTGTCGATTGCTGACAAAGCATTGTCACCCGCTGTAATTCCTTTCACCACATTGTCACCACATTGCCACCACCTCCCCCCCCCCCATGGACTCCGTCGAGGACCCCTCGGTGATCCCCATCATCGACTTTGGCCCCTTTCTGGCCCCCGATGCCACGGCCGAGGACCGCCGCCAGGTGGCTGCCGCCATGCACGCGGCCTGCCGCGACGTCGGCTTCTTCTACCTGCGCAACCACGGCGTGCCGGCCGCGCTGATCGACCGCATGCTCGGCGGCGCCCGCGCCTTCTTCGAGACGGCCACGCCCGTCGACAAGGAGCGCATCGCCCTGCGCAAGCGCAGCGACGGCGGCGACAACGCCCGCGGCTGGCTGCGCGTGCAGAACGCCGAAAAGGGCACCCACGAGGCCGTCGACTTTTACCGGCCCGTCGCCCACGACGACGACGACGACGACGGCCACGATGCCGTGCGGCCCTACGACACCGGCATGGGCCGCAACCAGTGGCCCAGCCAGCCCGCCGACTTCAAGGCCGTCGCCGACGAGTACATTGCCCGCCTCGAGCCGCTCGGCGTCGCCGTCATCCGCGCCCTCGCCCTCGGCCTCGGCGTCGACGAGTCCATCTTTCTCGAGCGCATCGACCGCGCCTTTTGGAACCTGCGCATCCTCGCTTACGAGGGTCGCAAGGACCGCGAGCCGAATCTGATGCGTGCTGGCATCGGCGAGCATACAGGTGTGTTGGGTGATTGTTTTTTTTTCTCTCTGTTTTCCTTTTTCTTGCCTCTTCTTCTTCTTTCTTCTTTTTTCTTTTCTCTTTCTTCTTGTTCTTCTCTTTCTTCTTTCTTCTTCTTATTCTTCTTCTTTTTCTTCTTCTTCCTCTTCTTCTTTCTCCCCTCCTTCTCTTCTCCTTCTCTTCTCCTTCTGCTCTTCTTCCCCCCCCGCTAACCATCAGACTTCGGCTTGCTCACCTTCCTCCTCACCGACAAAACTACAAAGTCCCTCCAGGTCCTCAGCAAGGACAACAAATGGGTCTGGGCAAACCCCATCGACGGCTGCTACCTCTGCAACATTGGCGACATGCTCTCCACCTGGACCCACGGCCTCTACAAGTCCACGCTCCACCGCGTCGTCCACACGTCCGAGTCCATGCGCATCTCCATTCCCTTCTTCTTCGACCCCAACTGGGACGCCTTCATCTCGCCCGTCATCCCCGCCGCCGGCAACGCCGACCTCGTGCCCGTCGAGAGTGTCCGCTACAGCGACAAGTTCAAGCGGTCCCTGGACGTGCCTCTGTGGAGAGACCCGTTGGAAGTTGCAGTATAGATGTTTGTACAGTACATATTAGTTGGGTATGATTGACAGAATTCATTATTCAAAAACAGTGCGTATAAGGTGAAATGAAGCTTATAAGAAGCCAAAAAAAAAAAATAGACAAAGAACATGCCAAAAACATCCACCACTAACGGTTCTCGCCAGGACCCTTGAACCAGAAACGCGCCCGCAGGTAGAACCACGGAATCACAATGACAAACATGCCCAGGTAAAACACCACGCTCCAGTTGAACGTCGACGCGTCCGGATGCGCCGTCGAGGGAAAGGCCAGCAGCGGCAGCGTAAAGCACGTCCACAGCACCGCCACCCAGCGGATGGGCCGCGACAGCCGGCCCAGCGTAAAGGGCCCCGGCACGTAGTCGGGGTTGTCCTCGTAGATGCAGCGCATGAGGACGGGCATTAGGTAAGCAGCCGCGCCCGTGACGGATGAACCGGAGAAGAAGGCCTGCAGGGCGGTGGTGGAGCCGAGGGAGATGAGCCCGATGAGGGCGAAGACGGTCGAGAGGGCCACGGTGGCGTTGATGGGCGTGCGCGTCGTCTTGTTGATGGTGCTGAGCCAGCGCGAGAAGGGCAGGGCGCCGTCGCGGGCGTAGGCCCAGAAGATGCGCGTGCCCGACGTGTTCATGACAAAGACGATGCCAAAGTTGGACAGCACGGTGCAGATCCAGAGCAGCTTGGGAAAGGCGCCGTCGCCCATGGCGCTCTGCATGATGGCGGCCAGCGGCTGGCCCAGCGGCGAGCCGAGGATGCTGTCAATGTCGTAGGCGGCGTAGGCGAGCACGACGTTGAAGACGTAGCCGACGATCGCGATAAAGACGCACGACGTCCACATGGCCCGCGGCACCACCACGGACGCGTTTTCCGTCTCCTCCGACAGGTGGGCCGTCGAGTCGTAGCCGCTGATGCACCAGCACGGCGCCAGAAACGTGAGCAGAAACACGAGGCCCTCGTTCTTGAAGCCGGTCTGGTTCTCGCGCAGGAAAAACATGTCGTGCGTCGTGTTGTGCACCCGGTTCTTGCTCGCGTAGATGGGCAGCGCGATCAGGATGACAAAGAACGTCAGCGTGCCCAGCCAGGCAAAGACGGTGCTGATCTTGCCGAGGATGTTGCTGGGAAGGACCATGACGAGGCCACATCTGGGGGGTGTCAGTGGGGGGAGAGAAAAGAAGAGGGAAAGAAGAAGAAAAGACTTACACAACAAGACAGGCAAGGTAGATCTTCATTCGTCGTCAGCTCGGGTCCAGCATCAAAAGCCACACGCACACACGTACCAGATACAGCTGCCATGCCGTCGGGTCAAACTCGGGCCGGAACATGACGACCAGGGCTTGAAACATCTGGGCCTGGGTCATGAAGAAGGAGGCGCCGCTGAGAGCAGTGGACATGACCATGCTCCAGGCCGTGATCCAGCAGGCAATGGTCTTGAGCCGCGGCGGGGCGCACTTGAAGGTCCAGTAGTAGCTGCGACGCGTCAGTCTGGGCCGCTGGACGGCAGCTGGGCGGGCGTCTCGACTCACAGTCCGCCGGCCGTCGGCATGGACGAGCTCATCTCGGCCAGCGACATGACCATGCTCATGATGAAGAAGGCGGCCGCGAGCCAGCCCCAGGTCATGGGCATGAGGCCGAGGTAGCCCATGCTGTACCAGAGGGTGCCTGTTGGGGTTAGGAAGAGGCGGGACGAAGAAAGAGAGAAGAGAAAGAAAGAAAAAAGAAAGAAGGGAAAACAAGACAACAAAGGGCGGCTCAATCTCACCTCCAACAGACGGCAACAGCCCAAGGCCCGTCAGACAAAAGGCCGTCATGGACCAGGCGTTGAAGCCGCGCCGCATGTGCTGCTCGTAGCCCATCGAGTACAGGTGCTCGTCCTCGAGGTTGACCTGCAGCACCTTGCCGGCCTGCACGCCGTCCAGCGAGCCGGACCGCGACAGCGACCCCGACCCCGACCCCGTCCGCTCGGCGGCGCTCTTGATTTCGTGCTTCTCAGACATGGCGGCTGCAGTGTGTGCGCGTACTGGTACCGTCGTAGTGCCGGCTCCACGGTGGCACGGCAAAAAGCAAGGACACTGCCAGACGGGCCCATCATATACCGCCCAGATTGCCAGATAGCGAGCGCAGGGGGCCGGGGCCACAATGCAACGCAGATATGGCGGCTGGGCTGGGCCGCCATGGGGCTGGCTGCTATCGCAGGCGGCGTGCCGCGGCGTCGCCGCTATCTCTGATCCACAGGAAATGCCGGCTGGCAATCGCGGCGATTCTGTACGCGTATTACATAGTGCATTGTGCATGGGGCAGTTTGATTGGATTCTCGTGAAGCTGTCTTTGGAGTCTGTTGTCTGTATACTTCATGTACTTTTGTCGACTGTCTTTTTTGTAGTTCTGTCTTGTGTCTCGTCTGTGTCTTCTGTTTTCTTCTCTGCCTCTACTCTCCACCCCACCCAATGGCTTCCACAGACGTCACCCCCTGGTGCGCACACCTGCTCAAGCGACCCTTGATCGAAGTCCGCCGCGGCTTCGTCCTCGGCTACGATGCCCCGACCGAAAAGTCCGCCGTCATCGCGCTGACTGTCCCGTCCGGCAAGTTTGTCGACATCCGCGTGCCCAAGCCGACGTCCGGCGCCACCGCCGCCGAGTCGGTCATGCCCAGCGCCTACGAGCTGGGCCCCAGCGTCTACGCCAATGCCGGCACGCTGACCACGGTCGTCCCCGCTGCCGAGGGCGCCTCTGCCTGCCCCGAGGCCGCGGCCTGCCTGGCCCACTCGACCTGGGCGCACCACATCGACTCCAGCGGCCACCCCGACACCGACGGCGCCGACATGCTCCTGCTGGCCAACGGCGAGGTGCTCGAGGTCGGCGTCATCGACCTGCCCAACGGCCGTGGCGCCCGCATGTTCAAGGAACTCTGGATCAACGAGCCCGTCGACGGGCTGCCCTACATTGTCGTCGAGATCATGGACGGCACCGGCACCGCGCTCGGCCGCGACGACTCCCACGGCCGCATCGTCCGCATCGGTCCCCACTGCCAGGCCGTGCTGCAGACCCCCGACCGCTTCTGGCTGGAGCGCTGGCGGCTCGACGGCGCCTGGTCACGTGACCCGTGCAGCTCCAGCGGACGGCGCCTGGGCGCCGACGGCGTGGCCGAGCAGGGCGTCGATGGCACCCTCGCCCTGCCCTGCACGTGGGCCTGCGAGGACGGCAAGCGCGTGCTGGGCGAGAAGATCGTCGTGGACGGCCGCGAGTGGCAGGTCACCGAGATAGGGCCATGAGCAGCAATGATGAGTAGTAATGATGAGTAGCAATGTATAAAGAGTAGCAAGTACAAATCAAGTATTTCTAGTGTTCCGTGTCTGTGTTTGTCCGTTTCCCCACCTCGTCTATCCGCTCACCCCTGCAGGGCTGCCAGCAGGTCCTCACTCGTCGTCACCGCCCCAAAGATGCCGCCCTCCTCGCAGATGCTGGCCAGAGCGGCTTCGTGCAGGTCCTGCCGTCCAGCCGCGCACGCATCCGAGACCACCACGCAGTCCATGCCCATGTCATCTGCCGGTTAGCTGGGAGACAAGGCACGAGGGCACGAGGGGGGGGGGCCTGGACACACGTACTCGCATCCCGCATCGTCGTGTGCACACACACGTCCGTGGTGACGCCGCAGAGCACCAGGTTGCGCACGCCGCGGTTGTCCAGCAGCAGCTTCAGATCCGTGTGCTGCAGGGCGCTGCGGCCGGGCTTGTCGATCACGGGCTCGCCCTCGAGCGGCTGCAGCTCCGGCACGATCTCGTGGCCGCGCTCGCCGCGCACCAGCAGCCGGCCCAGCGGACCCATGTCGCCAATGCCGCGGCCCGTCGCGTTGTTGCGGCTGCGCAGAAGCTCGCGTGCCGACAGCGTCGACAGGTCCGGCCGGTGGCCCTCGCGCGTGTGGTAGACCGGAAAGCCGCTCGCCCGGAAGGCCGCCAGCAGCGCCTGGATCCGCGGGATGATGGCCCGCGCCGGCTCGATCGAGATTCCCTGGCTGTCCATGTAGCCGCCCGGCGCGCAAAAGTCCACCTGCATGTCGATCACCACCAGAGCCGTGCCTGTCGGCCCAAACGACCCATCGTGCGGCCAGCTGTACGGCTTCGCCGCCACCGACGTCGAAAACACCTTTGTCTCCATGCTGCCGAGGTCTCGAGGGCTGCTGATCGCTCGTTGCTGGATCTCAGAGGCCGTCTCTGCCGGCTTTATGTCGCGTTACCCGATAAGAATCTGGGGCCCAGGTCGGCGCCGCGGCATCCCCGCAGAAAATGGGACCTGTTATCGACAAGCAGCAATCGCTTGCACTATTGCGTAATCAGTCCCCGCAGACTGACAGCTCCTTCTGTCCTGCATTAGTTTACCGGCCCCGTTTCTCGGCCGTTGTCGTTCCGTGGGGACACGCTCTTAGGGCTATTCTGGACTGGGCACGTTTTGGAGAAAATTATAGATTAGCAGTTGATAAGCTGATTCTGGACAAGAGCATAATAAAGAGTCAGTCTGGCCAAAAAACATTGCGTGGCTGGCTCTACGACTAGCCGCTTGGACGCCTTGCAGTTCTACTGCTTTTACCCTGATTATTTGCCTAATCATCTAAAAAAAGCTTTTACTACTAAACATCAATCCCGTTCACTGTATAAGACTGCCCAGTAAGTCCTAGCACCGTTCTCGTAAACTAAAGCTAAAGTCAGCAAAGTGTAGTAAATATGTATACGCCGGCGATTGGTCTAAAAAATGCTAGATGTCACACTTATCACAACGACCGATGCTACGGTGACGAGACACAGACGATACGCCGTCATGAGTACAGCCAACAATAGACCGCTGCCCCACTGTGCAACGACAGCGCGGCTAAGGTAACTCCCTCTATTAAGAACCCTACGTGCTGACCTATTGTAGATCTTTTTTACCATCGACTTTGTAAGAAATCGACAACGGTATTCGATAATTTGAGCTATGAAGAAGCAATGGCGTGTTGGGTACGAGCCTGTAAGTCAGTGTTGTAGACGCCCAAGTCGGTAGCAACCGGTTGATAATCACGTATACTGGTGAACTGCCTTAGTTGGCTCTTGTTTGATTTTCTTCATGCATGCCGGATTAGCCCGGAACTGATTTATGCGCGCATTTATTAAGGCACCCGGCCTACGCAGTAAAAGGGGTTGGAATAAGAGGGAGCGGTAAGATGTCGCTCTAAAAGACAGCCATATATGGATCGTATAGCCCACATAGATTTATCCGTGAATAAACCGCCCCTGTAGCTCTTTCCCATCCTTTCCTGCGCCATTCCAAGCCCAAGTATCCCACTGTCCGTTTTTCACAATATACCGCAACCCCGATCCTCTTATTATCGCCGCATCATGGCATCCATTTTCTGGCTTTGGTTCTGATGATAGGTCACACCGAATATCTGAGACCTTGAGAAACTGTCGTCATTAGCTCTAATCGATCCGCCGTTTCTCCAGGCTACGGGGAGTCTTAAGGGCCCTCTACCAAAAGGCATTTTCAGACAGACTGCAGCCAGTACAACTCCCTCATCACCATTCGTTCAACGCAGCAGATAAATGTCTATTATTGTACCAATTATCGACACGGAAGAGTCATACTACGCCGCGTTCCAGTCTTAGCTAGCCAACGGACCTCGCGATATTATTGTGTTAACAACCGTCGAAAGAGTGAAGCTTATACAGGAAAGCCTCATGGACATTCTATTCAAATCTGCCCCAAATACTACAGCTGTTGAAGCTTTGACAGTGGAGGCCGCCAGCAAGCGACAGCAGCTGGTAAGGGAAATTCAAAGAGCAATGGGTTCCATCATAACCCTGGAATATGACGACATAGTCTGGGCTCTTATGTTCCTACTCCTGGTTCTGGCCTGCTTCGAAGACCCTAAAGTTGGCGGAGTGGTAACGAAGCAGAGAGGTCAGATCGCCCCCGACAGGGCTGCTTCAGTCAGGGAACATCTTGCTTGTCGTTGGCTTCGCCAGAGGAATACGGCCTGTGCGGATACCAACTACGCTGATGCGTCTGTAACTTGTCTTTCTGGCCGGAGTGCTGTTCATCGTGCTGAGATACCCAGGACGAGACATTTATCCACGCTTTCACCAACACCATTGGCGCGGTCACGTTCATCTTGATTCGGGAGACGATAGTACTGCTTAAGAACCGGCTCATTAAAATCCAGGCAGATGGCCGAGCTGAAGTGGAAACCTCGGTATACAGCCCCTCCATATTCTTGACACAGTTCCTACGATGGTCCAGGAACACATGGCGGTCTTACATGCGGGTTTTTTTTTTCTAAATCCAAACTTATGGACGTACGTCAAACATATCATTGCCTTGTAGAAACCAGTAAGCTAACTGCAGGTCATGTACACTTATAGCTCGCATACCGCCCTCCTCCTTACCATTGCAGACGCATTTCTCAACCCGTTCGTTTCTGTTATTGAATGGTACTTAACAGCTTACAACTGATTCCACTAGAATGATATATCTACAAGGTAACTATGCCACAAATTAAAAATCTCTAGCAACTAATTCGATTAAAGAAACCATCTTCTTGTACTCTGGGTTACTCAACTGCTAGTCTTCGGTACCATGAATCGGGGTCATGGTCCCCCGCTGCGGTTTTAAAGCAGCAGGGTGCCTTTTAGATACGATTTCGTGTCTGCTAGACCTTTATACTTTGGTAACATTATCCGTGGTTAGTCATCTATTTACACTTACTATGCCGACAAAGCTAAGTAGTTACAACAGACACCCTGGGGCTCTCGAGTTTTAAAGAAGACATAATTAACGCACTTTAAGTCGTTACAACTACGATTCCCTTTAAGTTGTAAAAGATTTAATAAGCGAGCACAGTATTTGTAAAGTGGTTTTGTCACAATAACCTTCTACATATATTCCTAAACGCCCTTTGCAATTCTTTACATTATTACTGAAATATGACTACATAACAACACGCCAACAAGATTTCCAGGTTTAGCTTGGTAAAAATTGGAAGAAAGCGGTCTAAGCAAGGTTGCCCTAAGACAGAAGTAATATTGTGTAAAGATATAGGCATGGATAGAGAGAGAGGCAATGAATGCCCAGTACGTCGTAATAACGCCATAGCAAGCACGTTGCATAAAACCTCGGCCCAGAACACTTTACCACAGGCACGCCATATGCCGGGCGGATACAACTACCTAATACGCCTGCCACCACGTCGCTAGAAAGCCTCGGGGCAAGATGGGCCTCGTATTGAAATACCCACAACATTTAAATGCTTCCCGGTTTATTCTCGTAGCACGAAGATAGAGAAACCCTCCACGTTGTAGATACTACCAAGGCCCTGCCCGGGACAGTCTCAAGGTGATTGTGTATTGGCGCTAATCGAGCGGTTCTCCTCGAAGAAAAATCCACAATGTTAGTCCCTCCCCTATGCCTATGCCCTAATTAGCACGGCACGAGGGCGGGACTACACGTACAGAGTACTTAAAACTAAATGCCACATTGTTGGATGTGTACGCAACTCGATGATTAGCTAGTAGGAGAATTGTCACTAACATCAATATACGAGCGGGAGTCTGTGTGGTTATTCCTGTATAGTTCAACCCTGCCGCTGCTTTATGAATAATGAAGGTGCAAGGGCTCTGCGTGCTCGTCTGGAAACAGCACTTGCCAAAACAACATCCATCAAGGAAGCCAAGGAGCATATTGTCGCTGAAGCTAAATACTTATTTCCGGGGATTGAGATTGTGAAGCAGATCGTTGCGCCTGAAAAGTGGCACACAAGAACTAAAACATTAAAGTCTGCCATCCATCTATGCAAGCTCGGAGAGCACAAAGAGCCAAAATAGCCCCGATGATAGTTTTGGGTCATGGAATGGAGAGGCAAGATGAGGTATACCGGGAAATCAAGGTGCTTAAGCATCTCAGACATCATCCACACACCGTGTCCTACTTATCACATTTTGCCCTGGGCGAAGGTGTCGGAATTGCAATCTACCCGAAAGCCTGTTGCGATCTTGCAGATTTTATGGCAGACATCTCTGAAGCTCTAGCTGGCCCTTGGGTTCCAGATTTCCCTCTTACATTTTGTTCGCAAACCCGACCAGCCTGGCTTTTATGCGGTTAGCCAAACTGGATCCAAGCAGCACCTAAAGGGGGACCTCCAATGCCAGCTAATCATCCTGTCTGCCTTCCTTCCCTGTCTGTACCGAGCATTGCGATGGGTGCACAGTACGGGACTATGCCACCGAGACATCAAGCCTGAAAACATTCTAGTCGATGCATCTGGTTCTGTCCTTCTGGCGGACTTTGGAAGCGCCATGTTTATGCAAGAGCTCGCTGCGTGTCGTGTACATGATGACAAGCGACTTCAGCTCGTGGGCGCATCTAAGCGATATGTCGCGCCAGAGGTCTTTAACTCTCCATCATGTCACACGGAGAAATCAGACGTCTTCTCTCTTGGGTCCGTCTCCTCCGAGATGTTGACTCTGCTTTTGCTGTCTGTGCAGGAGTGGCTTGGGATTCTGGGGGTTCTGTTTGGAAAGAACAGCTTGTGCCCCTTTCGTCTTTAAGAGCCTACAAAACGCAACACAAGCCACCTTGTCCATGATCAACGAAGACCCACTACACAGATCAGCATCACTTTCCTTGTCCGACAAGCTTCGCGTAACTTGGTCGACATGTGGTGATTGTGACCAACGCTTCTAGGTTTGGGGGTAGTTTTAGCTCTGTAAATAAAACTTATAAGGGAAAAGTACAAAATAAGATGTTGTAAGGTAAAAAGTAACCGCTATCGCGTGCCCATCACAGTTGTAATCTGCTATGACCTTTTTCTTACTAATCAAAAAAGTGCAAACAAAGTCACGGGATCACATTCCCTAATTGCTTCCAACCAAAGCCTCGGACAACCACCTGTAAGCCTCATACCTGTTCGCGCCACTACGCTCGGGTAGTGAGCAGTAGGGTGACATGTCTCTACTTCTCCGCAAACTAGCCTATTATCCATCGCTGCCCTTTTTACAGCTGCTACAGCCATGATATTGTCAAGGCTGTTGCAATCTGTCTCCTTTACAGCACGCGATTTTACCCCGCTTCCAGGGACGCGATCTATTAGTCAGCAGAGCGAACGCTCAAAGTTCGAATCCCTGAAACTCAGTCGACGCCGACAAACTGCTCTTCTGTTAAACGCGTCGACCTTCAGCGCCCAGTGCCCTGCCATACGATGATTCTCGAATCAAGATCCTCTGTCAGACCGGCTGCAGCCACTGCATCATTCTGCTTACGAAGCCTCGGCTGCCTCTGATTCCACCGACAATCCTACCTCCGTCTCCACGACCACCCCCCTTCCAAGATGATACTGCTGCTAGCTCGGCACATTAGCTCTTCCAATAAAGGCAGCGCTGGCTGCGGTTCCAAGTTCGCAGCGAGCATGTCGCACATCTCGAGGACCTCGTCTAAGGCTTACGCGTCGCGCGTTAAACGCGTAGATCACGCACACCCATATGAAGCCGAGAAACAGCCGTCGCCACTCAGATGGGCATTTTCAAGGTGGTCGAGCGACAGCAGCCGTCCACCCTTACAGCCGTAATACTAGTTAATCACTATGGGCGTCATATTAAAGAAAATACAGATTATTTACTCCTTTTACCACACACGGCTCCCCTTCTACACCTCTACAACTAGAATCACCACGTTTAATTCTAAAGAAATCAAGCGTTTTGATATCAGGAGCTAGATATTATAAAATATAACGACCCTGCATATACGTACTTATAATAGATGGCTAAACACTGGTAGTATGGGTTGCTTTCACGCCTTCTAGCACACGTAGCTTAGTACAACCTCAGATTTCTCCTCACTTCCTCCTTAAATTGTAACATACCTCGCTAAATCGGCTGCTCCTTCCTGATTATTGTGTACGCTGTAAAGTCAATCTTCTTCCTTCTTCCTCGCTATTTACCGGTTTTCTTACAGGCTAGTCAGATTCCACCGTCTAATTTACTTTAGCTGACTTTCTTCTACGTACAACAAAATGCTTCCATACAACTTCTAAGAAGCCATAACTCGTCCGCCCTCTCCAATATTAAACCCTTCTAGGTTTTCATCAGATTTTCTGTTACCCTGATCGTCGTAGTAAGTATGCCTACACATGGTCGAGACGCCACTCTTTTTTCTAATATACATGATGGTTTTTGTGATTTTGTTTTTAGTGCATTTATTTAAATATACCATGTCTTAACTTCTTGTCTGGTTTTGTATCCTATATTCCTTGTCCTTAAAGCCATGGAGACCTGCAGAGGTATTGGTGCTGACCATCGCCCATATTCCAGAGACGATGCTCACGATTACAGTTCGGCAGCTGGCGGCTACGTCTACGCTTAGCAGCTTGACAGTCGTCGGCCCAACCGACGATCCGCAAGCCAGCAGCAGTGCAGATGCCGATGCTGACACCGACAGCGGCAGTGGAAGCCATGTCCACGTGTCGCTCGCGAGCATACTTTCCATCACGATTTCTGTTATCGTGGTCTTCGTCTTCTGTGGTATCCTGATCTACCGCAGGCACAAGAAGGAGAAAAACAAGGGCGACGACACGGACAGTTTCGACGATTTCAGCAGCCGCAGTGCCCTTGCGTTTGCCCCAACACACTTCTGTGCCTACCGTTCTTCACATTCCGTTGTCGGGAAGCCGACGGACTTCAACCCAGCATCCAACAACGAAGGGGTTTCAGAGAGTCACAATGTCCCTGGTGGTAGACGGCAGGATGGTGACAAAAGAAAAATGGACAGGCTGATGACGGCGACGGCTGGCGGCACGTTCTTGAATGTTAGCAAATCGAGCCAATGCCTCTGAGACTGTTTTCACATTACCTTCTGGTGTGCTAATTTTCCAAATCATTTCAGCCCTGGTAAACTGAATCGAAAACGAAAGCAACATACGGGTTTATTTATTTTCCCATCCGGCATCAAGGCAATCATCAGACATGTGAAGTCGCTACGTTATGAGAGATGTATGGGCAAAGCACACCGGACCGAACAAGGAAAATCAAACCTACATGCACGTAGGGATGAACAGCATGCATCAGAAACACTGCCGGCTCCCTCCCATCATTTGTTGCAGTTCCATACACGGGCACGGGAGAATGATTTGCTTTTTTGGGGGTTTCTGATTTTTCTCGAACTACTGGCTGAGTTCATATCCGCACCAATATCGCACCAAGGAATGTCGAACAAGATCAAACGGGGGTAAAGACAGTAAGAAAACTATGGAAGAAAAGAAAAAATGCACTCTGATTCGACCTAATAACCATAGTTGCGAAGTAGCTGCAGACAAAGCTGCAAAGACTAGTTCACATCTCTTCCACCTTCTCCTCTTGTTGTTCCCCCCCCAATTATTTCTTACTTTCTGCTGTCTCAGTTGTCCTCGCTGCTGCACGACGCGCCAGAGAAGCCGTCGTTATCATCACGGTCGTCATACTCTTCCTCGCTTTCGTCGACCTGGTCGTGCTGCGCAGACTGCAGGTCTTCCATGTCGGACATGTCCTGGTTGTTTTCAAACAGATTCCCTGTGTGCAGCTCCTCCTCCATGTACGCCTGAAGCCAGGCCTGGTGCTGGATAAGCCGGTTGACTTGCTCTGCTGTCAGCATGCTGGCGCTCGACTGCTCGTCGTCTTCATCGTCGGCAACCAGCTCATGCCGGGACGTCTCGCCGTTCTGCAGCTGGTGTGTCTCACGGAAGAGTGCGACGGCACGCTTCTGGTTATCTGCGTGCTGCCGAAAGGTGGCCTCCAGCTTCTGGTGCTGGTGCCCCAAGTACACCGCCGCGTGATACACGGCAATGTCGGCGTCAAACGAAAAATGCACGCCTGTCTGGCGTAGATCGCATGCGTGCTTCAGCAGCTGCTGGTGCTTCTGGTAGAAATCATGCACATTGAGATCGTCTTCCGGGTAGTCCAAGTGTCGCTGCAGCGACGTCGGGAGCTGGGTCTGGGAGCCTTCACCATCCTGCATGATGTCGGCAGTGTCGACGCCAGAGTGGAAATCTTCGATGAGTACCGCAGACGCATTTGCCTGCTTCCGGAGCTTGTCCACGACGTCCAGGTGCTGCTTCAAGAGATAGCACAGGATGCTGACATGGTTGATGTTGAGACTGCCATCGAAGTCCTGGGAAACAGACAGGAATCTGTCGCAGATGGCGGTCCCCTTCTCGGCCAGATCAAGGAGCTGGTCGCAGTGGGGAACCGGAAGAGAAGTGCGAGTGAATTTCGGCAGCACGCGCAGATCCTGCACGTCCATCCCGGACTCCAAGGAGAGCTGCGTCCCCATGTTCTGCCTCTTGGAACCCGCTCTGCCCCCCTCTTCAGCAGCACCACGCTTCTGGGCGGGCGACGGGAGGCAGCTCCCGATCGCGATTGTGGATGCGGTAGACGAGAACACAGACGCGGCACCGGGCGAGCCATCCATTGTCGAGACCGGAGAGGCCGCGTCGTGGCCTTGAGCAGGAGTCGACGGCGAGTCGTCCTTCTGCATCGACTCGTCCGGGAGAGTGCCCTGGGGCCGCTGGGTACTCTGCGACTGGTTCTGTTGGCCCTGGCCGGACTGCTGGTTGAGACCGGAAGACGGCCCCACCTGCATTCCGTTTTGGCCTGCAGACGGTGGTAATGTGAGCAGCGACAGCTGGTCAGGCACGGGAAGCTGCTCCATGCACCACTGCACCGCCATGGCCACCTCGGACGGGGAGGGGAAGACGACGCGCGGGATGCCGGTGCCATTGCCGCCGGAGACGACGCGCATGGTGCGCACGGTGCTGGAAAAGTGCACCATGCGCTGCAGGAGGAGGTTCTCGGCGAAGAACATTGGCGGCAGCTGCCGGACGGCTTCGACAAGCCGGCCGAGGCGGTTCATGATTTTCAGCATCTCGCCCTTGGGGCGGTAGCCGGGATAGAGCCCAAAGGCCATCATGATGGCAGTGTAGTTGCAGCCAAAGGCCTCGCTGATCTCGAGAAGACGGTCCAGGCTCTCGCCCGGCTCGGGAAACGGGTTGGTGCAGCTCAGCAGCCGGTGGAAGACGTCGGCACAGGCGGCGACAGCGTTGATGCCGAAGGACACTTGAAAGGCCCATGCGGTGAAGAAGTGCAGAGACGACGGGCACCGGTCGTAAAACGAGTTCTTGGCCTGCTCGAGGATGTCGGCGACGTGCAGTTCAATGGCGGGGCCATTGTTCTGAGAATCGGCAATCATGGTATTGAGCTTGAAGACGAGCTCACGGCAGAACGACTGGCTTGTGAACGAGACATCCGTGGTCGAGAGGCGGTTCGGGTTCACCAGCCTGATGGCCACCTCACTAGAAGCGTGCCACAGCGACGGGTTGCCATGGGCAGCCTCAGACATGGGGCTTGGGAGGGGGTTGGCCATGGGGGGCTCATTTTCGTTCTGACCGGCCTGGTCGTCGTGGGACATAGCGATTGGCATCGTGAAACTCTGTGCATGGGAGGTCAGTCCAATTACTCTGAGGACATGGAATGGGAGAAGCTGTGAAAGGAGGGGAGAAGATGAAGAGGGAAGAGGAAGGGGAGGGAAGAGAAAGAGGACGGAAGTGAAAGAGGAGGGAATCGAAGAGGAGGGAAAAAGAAGAGGAGGGAAGAAGAAGAGGGAAGGAAAAGAGGGAAGGAGAAGAGGAGGGAAGGAGAAGAGGGGGGAATCGAAGTCTGGCAAGGAAAGAAAAGAGCCAGAGTCGGTGTGTGAGTTTCTTACAAGAGGATGTAACTTGGAAAGATATACTACCAAGCAGGAAGCTGTATCGCGGGTTGGCAAGAGAGTTGAGATGCGTTTTAGGCAGGAGAGAGAGTTGTAATGACGAAGAAAGTATGGGATGAGACAAAAAAGGTCGACAGATGACGGGGGCGCTTGACGGAATAAATACAGACGTTGCAAACAGAATGCAAGGACGAAAAGGCAGCTTTCTCCTCGTACGTGCAGAGGAGTGCCGTCTGATCAAGCAAACACACGGGGGTGGCATCTCTGCGCGTACCAGCTGTGATGCTGGGAAGGCTGGTTGCACAGTAGGGTGGAGACAGACGCCTTTCTGAGGCTGTCAGCATGTCACCAGCGGGCAGATTCTGACGAATTACCAGCCAGTGCGTCGTTACAATCCGTTCGATCCTTGCTCTGCACCCAGATTACTTCTCGGCTACGAGTAGGAACGTTTGCCTTGGAGGCACAGCCCTGCAGGAAAGCGCCCGTCGAGAAGGGAAAGAGGGGGGGGGATGACACTCGGCACGCAAACAGAAATCGATATCCGAGAGGGCGCAGGCAGCCAGCAAAAGCCAAAAAAAAGAAACGAAAAGACGAATACAGAAACCCGAGCATACAAAGCATTCTCGGGGGGGGGGTGGGGGGGGGTGGCGCCATCCCCAAGACGTCCCTCTCTACGAGGATATCGGAAGCAGCAAACGGCAGGCGGCAGGCGGTCGAGCAAGCGAGGGGCCAATTCGGTTGGCTGGAAGTGAGTTCAGCAAGCCACACGAATGGTCAGCTGAAGTGCCCATGCATCTGCGGCTTCCCGCTGCTCCAAGAAGTGAAATTCACGCCGGACGCGCCGCACTCGACTCGAAACACCCGAGCCCAAACGCACAAACACAGCCAGCATACCGCCCTGAAAGAGAAGAGACTCGTAAGAGGAAAAAGGGAAAAAAAAAAAGATGGCACAGCTCTGGAGAACGGAAAGTGCAGCTTTGTAAGATGACGCGTGCGGCAGCTCGCACTCGCGTCGTATTTTGACCCCCCCCTTCTGTATTTAGAATGCCTGGAAACAGACGGATGGCCACATCTGCAGCTTGCTTATTTTCTTTTCTTTTTTTGATCCTCCTGCTTGTATTTCTTGTTTTTTTTTTCGTGGATCCACTACGGCACAGTTGCACGACAGGGACGCCGACCAGAAATAAACCGGACGGGGAGGGAGGAGGGGGGATGCTCCTGTGGGATAGATAGCGCACACAGTGATCAGCGGTGCTCGTCTGCATGATACATTTGGGCCTGTCTGGATTGCGAACGCAGAGTTCATTGCCCTTGGATGTGACATCGAATCCGCGCTGGCCACGCAGGCCAGCGGCGCCCTGCAGACGACAAAACAAAACTGATACGTGTACGAGTACGAGGCTAGGCGGAGAAGATGTTTGTTTGCGAGCACAGCTGGCCAGGCGCCCTCCCCTCTTTTCTCTCCCTCTTTGCATGTGCCTCAACCTCCGCTTTATCAGGCCCAATGCCAGACATTCGTACTCCGTATCTTGTCCACCATTTTCTGCAGGCGTGCCTTTGTAATCCACGATCTTACCCCAGACCAGGCAGAGTCAACGTGCATGGCATCTTTGCACGACTTGCTCGCTGCTGTAGCTCGAGAAAAGGGCCTCGGAAAAGGGCGGTGAGACAGCGTTCTCGCATTGTACAGCGGGACGCAGGAAGGGAGCAGGACGCTGCGTTTGAGTCTCATATTGCTTTTGGCTGCGGAGACGCAAAGTCCTGCAGTCTCGCTTGCCTGCAAGGCAAGGAGGGTGCGAGTGGGGATGGTTTTTCGTCACATATGCACCTCTCGAAAAAGGAGGGGGGGTGAGACTGCGAAAATTGCAGTAGCCCAAAGGCACCCCATGGCTCCAGTCCGGAATATACCCGGACGCGGGAAACGGGGAACAACAGGCGCACTGCTGTCCAGCCAAGACAAAAAGAAAGGAAAAGAAACGAAAGGATCAAAAGGCAGGAACAAAACGGGGCGATGAGGAGAGCGAGCGCTTCGGACAATCGAGGAATCGGAGACAAGGCACGCCTGACGTTTTCTAGCACCCGCAAAACGGGAGCGATTGCGCCGGCAAAAAGTAATGATGAGAGTGGGACTTGAACCCACGCGGATTGCTCCATAGGAACCTTAATCCTACGCCATAACCAACTCGGCCATCTCACCGCTGACGTTGAGGTACTCTGCAGTAGATGATCGCTATAGAGCACCGCGCAGGGCCTGACTCTCCTTGGCAAAAGGAGCAGCATCGTGCACCTCTTCAGTCGCCGTGGTCACGGGTTCCACTTTCTTCTCTCGCCGTTTCGACGACGTGCGTCGCGCGCTTTTGCTTCTTTGGGCGCTGGAATGCAAAGAGGGGACGGCCAGTGGCTGAAACACTACGAGGCAAGTGAGATATACATGCAGAGCGTGAATCCCTTCCCAACGTGTCTCAATAACCCCGCATGCACACAGCTCGGCTTCCTGCTCTCCGAATTGTTGTTTTCTATTTTTTTTTTCGCCCTTTCTTTTAGGCATCCGGCCTCTTCTCCAAGCAGAGGCATCCACTTCCACCAACAGACGTCCAACTGGACTGATCGAATCCGGTAATCCCGAGCCGTGCGGCTTACCCGGAAAGCACGGGAAAAAGTCCTCAAAAAAAAACCCCAAATAATCATGGACGCAGGCGGGTTGAGAACAGGGAGGGAAAAAAAAAAAAAAAAAAAAAAAAACGAGCTTGGCCAAACAGACGGCAGAAAACACCGTTTCCCTCGCTCTGGCCGCAGCGCTCGTGCGAATCAAAATCGCCTGGTGCCCGATGTCAACCGCCGAGTGGGCCAGTGGCAAACACACTACGACGGGGGGTCCACCCACCCCTCCGACGTCGTATTGGATTTCGCAAACAGAGCCCGTCCATGTGCGAGAGACTCTGGCCCTCTCGCCCTCTGGACGGGGCCTTTTATCCAATCCATCCCCAACAGCCTCGTGCCTCAGAATGGTCCACTGTGCTCAGAGGTTGCGTCCATGTAACCACGGGAGAATACAGTCCGCAACAGCCGCCGATGCAAATGGGCGGTCAGTCAAAAATGCACAAACAGCTTTGGCTTTTCTATCATCTTACGCATCCTGTGCAGGGGTGCTATCAGTTCAGCTTTCGTTGCCCACCATTACTGTTCCATGCGGTATCACAAGCGTTCCCAACCATGCAAGACAGTACAAGATACCATGCAAGCCAGAAATACAGAAATGCATGCGACGCCCCCCCCCCTTGGACGTGTCTAGGTTGGCCTCGCCAGGTCAGTATCACCCCCTCCCTCTCCCCCGGCTTCCCACTAGCGTGTGCGATCGATACTACCACATGTACTCTTCTCTCTCTCTCTCTCTCTCTCGCACATTCAGCGAGCAGTCTGGATGTCGTCTGCCTTGCCCCCCCTCTCTCCCTCCCCCCCGGCCCTGCTTTTCCCACCCCCCTCATTCTTGCTTGGCACCCCGGGCTGCACACTACCGATTAGAAAACAACTCCGAGATGCCTTGTCCTGAACAGCAGCGCCTTCGTCACGCCGACACCTGCGTTTTGCGCCCAAGATGCCGTACTCTGCTCGTATGTCTCTCTTGTGAACACCCATACCGGTGCTGCTGCATGGCGGGATAACAAAAAGCACGTTGGCAGCCAGCAGGTCATCTTTCCACACACACCCACTGAGATGAGACCTTACAGAATGATGCTCGTACTCGTGTTTCGCCTTCTTTCTTATTTCCCTGCCCGCCTGCTTGCTGCATTATCCTTGAATTTTTGACTCACCATGTCGTGATTTGCTACAGCCCTCTGCCGTTGTGCGCGAACAGCTGTCAAGTGAACACTCGCTGCCTCCAACCCCAACCTGCCTTCAACGCGTAAACACGACCCCGTCTCTGCCATGCATGTGAACGGCATATTTTCTTGAATGTTTCAGCACTATTTAACCGCCTTCACCTCTGCGCCTTCCACTTGTTCCCCCCTATTGTGATTATTGCTTTCCCGAGAAACTGCAGGGCTAAACATATATTTTCCCCCCTTTCGTTGAAACTCAATACACCCCTACTGCCAGCGAGATATCCGTCTTGCCCCGTGCCTGTCCATCTTACAGGGTGGCCTTCAGAGTAGGGCATTTGCTACCGTGGCATCGATTTGTAGCGTCCTACGACAACAGCTCGTGCCCCGGTGCTCCGGTACCCCGGTAAATTTGGTGTTCTCCTGAATAAACAGCTTCCCCCCCCCCCCCCCCCCCCCCCCCCCCCCCCCCCACCCCCACCCCCCCCCCACCCCCCCCCCCACACCCCCAACCACCCCCCACCCCCCCCCGTCCTCTATTTTCGCTCTCATTTCCTACATTCCGCCTCGTACACTATCAA